>JAVIWC010000105.1:0-15264 GCA_031894815.1 Creontiades dilutus | reverse complement strand
TCCTTCATGGTTATTTTCGCGTTTTTTCATCAAAATTGCTCAAAAAATAACTCTGTTTAATCGCTTTCAAACCTACTCTCTAAGGGGTTTTTCGGGGTGCTGAACACGAATCTGAAGTCCTTTTTTCGATAAAACGCTTCCTTCATGGTTATTTCCGCGTTTTTTCATCAAAATTGCTCAAAAATCAACTCTGTTTAATCGCTTTCAAACCTACTTTCTAAGGGGTTTTCGCGCGAACACGAATCTGAAGTCCTTTTTTCGATAAAACGCTTCCTTCATGGTTATTTTCGCGTTTTTTCATCAAAATTGCTCAAAAATAAACTCTGTTTAATCGCTTTCAAACCTACTCTCTAAGGGGTTTTTCGGGGTGCTGAACACGAATCTGAAGTCCTTTTTTCGATAAAACGCTTCCTTCATGGTTATTTTCGCGTTTTTTCATCAAAATTGCTCAAAAAAATTAACTCTGTTTAATCGCTTTCAAACCTACTCTCTAAGGGGTTTTTCGGGGTGCTGAACACGAATCTGAAGTCCTTTTTTCGATAAAACGCTTCCTCAAAAATAAACTGTGTTTAATCGCTTTCAAACCTACTCTCTAAGGGGTTTTTCGGGGTGCTGAACACGAATCTGAAGTCCTTTTTTCGATAAAACGCTTCTTCATGGTTATTTTCGCGTTTTTTCATCAAAATTGCTCAAAAATAAACTCTGTTTAATCGCTTTCAAACCTACTCTCTAAGGGGTTTTTCGGGGTGCTGAACACGAATCTGAAGTCCTTTTTTCGATAAAACGCTTCCTTCATGGTTATTTTCGCGTTTTTTCATCAAAATTGCTCAAAAATAAACTCTGTTTAATCGCTTTCAAACCTACTCTCTAAGGGGTTTTTCGGGGTGCTGAACACGAATCTGAAGTCCTTTTTCGATAAAACGCTTCCTTCATGGTTATTTTCGCGTTTTTTCATCAAAATTGCTCAAAAATTAACTCTGTTTAATCGCTTTCAAACCTACTCTCTAAGGGGTTTTTCGGGGTGCTGAACACGAATCTGAAGTCCTTTTTTCGATAAAACGCTTCCTTCATGGTTATTTTCGCGTTTTTTCATCAAAATTGCTCAAAAATTAACTCTGTTTAATCGCTTTCAAACCTACTCTCTAAGGGGTTTTTCGGGGTGCTGAACACGAATCTGAAGTCCTTTTTTCGATAAAACGCTTCCTTCATGGTTATTTTCGCGTTTTTTCATCAAAATTGCTCAAAAATAAACTCTGTTTAATCGCTTTCAAACCTACTCTCTAAGGGGTTTTTCGGGGTGCTGAACACGAATCTGAAGTCCTTTTTTCGATAAAACGCTTCCTTCATGGTTATTTTCGCGTTTTTTCATCAAAATTGCTCAAAAATAAACTCTGTTTAATCGCTTTCAAACCTACTCTCTAAGGGGTTTTTCGGGGTGCTGAACACGAATCTGAAGTCCTTTTTTCGATAAAACGCTTCCTTCATGGTTATTTTCGCGTTTTTTCATCAAAATTGCTCAAAAATAAACTCTGTTTAATCGCTTTCAAACCTACTCTCTAAGGGGTTTTCGGGGTGCTGAACACGAATCTGAAGTCCTTTTTTCGATAAAACGCTTCCTTCATGGTTATTTTCGCGTTTTTTCATCAAAATTGCTCAAAAATAAACTCTGTTTAATCGCTTTCAAACCTACTCTCTAAGGGGTTTTTCGGGGTGCTGAACACGAATCTGAAGTCCTTTTTTCGATAAAACGCTTCCTTCATGGTTATTTTCGCGTTTTTTCATCAAAATTGCTCAAAAATTAAACTCTGTTTAATCGCTTTCAAACCTACTCTCTAAGGGGTTTTTCGGGGTGCTGAACACGAATCTGAAGTCCTTTTTTCGATAAAACGCTTCCTTCATGGTTATTTTCGCGTTTTTTCATCAAAATTGCTCAAAAATAAACTCTGTTTAATCGCTTTCAAACCTACTCTCTAAGGGGTTTTTCGGGGTGCTGAACACGAATCTGAAGTCCTTTTTCGATAAAACGCTTCCTTCATGGTTATTTTCGCGTTTTTTCATCAAAATTGCTCAAAAATAAACTCTGTTTAATCGCTTTCAAACCTACTCTCTAAGGGGTTTTTCGGGGTGCTGAACACGAATCTGAAGTCCTTTTTTCGATAAAACGCTTCCTTCATGGTTATTTTCGCGTTTTTTCATCAAAATTGCTCAAAAATAAACTCTGTTTAATCGCTTTCAAACCTACTCTCTAAGGGGTTTTTCGGGGTGCTGAACACGAATCTGAAGTCCTTTTTTCGATAAAACGCTTCCTTCATGGTTATTTTCGCGTTTTTTCATCAAAATTGCTCAAAAATAAACTCTGTTTAATCGCTTTCAAACCTACTCTCTAAGGGGTTTTTCGGGGTGCTGAACACGAATCTGAAGTCCTTTTTTCGATAAAACGCTTCCTTCATGGTTATTTTCGCGTTTTTTCATCAAAATTGCTCAAAAATAAACTCTGTTTAATCGCTTTCAAACCTACTCTCTAAGGGGTTTTTCGGGGTGCTGAACACGAATCTGAAGTCCTTTTTTCGATAAAACGCTTCCTTCATGGTTATTTTCGCGTTTTTTCATCAAAATTGCTCAAAAATAAACTCTGTTTAATCGCTTTCAAACCTACTCTCTAAGGGGTTTTTCGGGGTGCTGAACACGAATCTGAAGTCCTTTTTTCGATAAAACGCTTCCTTCATGGTTATTTTCGCGTTTTTTCATCAAAATTGCTCAAAAATAAACTCTGTTTAATCGCTTTCAAACCTACTCTCTAAGGGGTTTTTCGGGGTGCTGAACACGAATCTGAAGTCCTTTTTTCGATAAAACGCTTCCTTCATGGTTATTTTCGCGTTTTTTCATCAAAATTGCTCAAAAATAAACTCTGTTTAATCGCTTTCAAACCTACTCTCTAAGGGGTTTTTCGGGGTGCTGAACACGAATCTGAAGTCCTTTTTTCGATAAAACGCTTCCTTCATGGTTATTTTCGCGTTTTTTCATCAAAATTGCTCAAAAATTAACTCTGTTTAATCGCTTTCAAACCTACTCTCTAAGGGGTTTTTCGGGGTGCTGAACACGAATCTGAAGTCCTTTTTTCGATAAAACGCTTCCTTCATGGTTATTTTCGCGTTTTTTCATCAAAATTGCTCAAAAATAAACTCTGTTTAATCGCTTTCAAACCTACTCTCTAAGGGGTTTTTCGGGGTGCTGAACACGAATCTGAAGTCCTTTTTTCGATAAAACGCTTCCTTCATGGTTATTTTCGCGTTTTTTCATCAAAATTGCTCAAAAATAAACTCTGTTTAATCGCTTTCAAACCTACTCTCTAAGGGGTTTTTCGGGGTGCTGAACACGAATCTGAAGTCCTTTTTTCGATAAAACGCTTCCTTCATGGTTATTTTCGCGTTTTTTCATCAAAATTGCTCAAAAATTAACTCTGTTTAATCGCTTTCAAACCTACTCTCTAAGGGGTTTTTCGGGGTGCTGAACACGAATCTGAAGTCCTTTTTTCGATAAAACGCTTCCTTCATGGTTATTTTCGCGTTTTTTCATCAAAATTGCTCAAAAATTAACTCTGTTTAATCGCTTTCAAACCTACTCTCTAAGGGGTTTTTCGGGGTGCTGAACACGAATCTGAAGTCCTTTTTTCGATAAAACGCTTCCTTCATGGTTATTTTCGCGTTTTTTCATCAAAATTGCTCAAAAATTAAACTCTGTTTAATCGCTTTCAAACCTACTCTCTAAGGGGTTTTTCGGGGTGCTGAACACGAATCTGAAGTCCTTTTTTCGATAAAACGCTTCCTTCATGGTTATTTTCGCGTTTTTTCATCAAAATTGCTCAAAAATTAACTCTGTTTAATCGCTTTCAAACCTACTCTCTAAGGGGTTTTTCGGGGTGCTGAACACGAATCTGAAGTCCTTTTTTCGATAAAACGCTTCCTTCATGGTTATTTTCGCGTTTTTTCATCAAAATTGCTCAAAAATAAACTCTGTTTAATCGCTTTCAAACCTACTCTCTAAGGGGTTTTTCGGGGTGCTGAACACGAATCTGAAGTCCTTTTTTCGATAAAACGCTTCCTTCATGGTTATTTTCGCGTTTTTTCATCAAAATTGCTCAAAAATTAACTCTGTTTAATCGCTTTCAAACCTACTCTCTAAGGGGTTTTTCGGGGTGCTGAACACGAATCTGAAGTCCTTTTTTCGATAAAACGCTTCCTTCATGGTTATTTTCGCGTTTTTTCATCAAAATTGCTCAAAAATTAACTCTGTTTAATCGCTTTTTTCAAACACGAATCTGAAGTCCTTTTTTCGATAAAACGGGTTATTTTCGCGTTTTTTCATCAAAATTGCTCAAAAATTAACTCTGTTTAATCGCTTTCAAACCTACTCTCTAAGGGGTTTTTCGGGGTGCTGAACACGAATCTGAAGTCCTTTTTTCGATAAAACGCTTCCTTCATGGTTATTTTCGCGTTTTTTCATCAAAATTGCTCAAAAATTAACTCTGTTTAATCGCTTTCAAACCTACTCTCTAAGGGGTTTTTCGGGGTGCTGAACACGAATCTGAAGTCCTTTTTCGATAAAACGCTTCCTTCATGGTTATTTTCGCGTTTTTTCATCAAAATTGCTCAAAAATTAACTCTGTTTAATCGCTTTCAAACCTACTCTCTAAGGGGTTTTTCGGGGTGCTGAACACGAATCTGAAGTCCTTTTTTCGATAAAACGCTTCCTTCATGGTTATTTTCGCGTTTTTTCATCAAAATTGCTCAAAAATTAACTCTGTTTAATCGCTTTCAAACCTACTCTCTAAGGGGTTTTTCGGGGTGCTGAACACGAATCTGAAGTCCTTTTTTCGATAAAACGCTTCCTTCATGGTTATTTTCGCGTTTTTTCATCAAAATTGCTCAAAAATTAACTCTGTTTAATCGCTTTCAAACCTACTCTCTAAGGGGTTTTTCGGGGTGCTGAACACGAATCTGAAGTCCTTTTTTCGATAAAACGCTTCCTTCATGGTTATTTTCGCGTTTTTTCATCAAAATTGCTCAAAAATTAACTCTGTTTAATCGCTTTCAAACCTACTCTCTAAGGGGTTTTCGGGGTGCTGAACACGAATCTGAAGTCCTTTTTTCGATAAAACGCTTCCTTCATGGTTATTTTCGCGTTTTTTCATCAAAATTGCTCAAAAATTAACTCTGTTTAATCGCTTTCAAACCTACTCTCTAAGGGGTTTTTCGGGGTGCTGAACACGAATCTGAAGTCCTTTTTTCGATAAAACGCTTCCTTCATGGTTATTTTCGCGTTTTTTCATCAAAATTGCTCAAAAATTAACTCTGTTTAATCGCTTTCAAACCTACTCTCTAAGGGGTTTTTCGGGGTGCTGAACACGAATCTGAAGTCCTTTTTTCGATAAAACGCTTCCTTCATGGTTATTTTCGCGTTTTTTCATCAAAATTGCTCAAAAATTAACTCTGTTTAATCGCTTTCAAACCTACTCTCTAAGGGGTTTTTCGGGGTGCTGAACACGAATCTGAAGTCCTTTTTTCGATAAAACGCTTCCTTCATGGTTATTTTCGCGTTTTTTCATCAAAATTGCTCAAAAATTAACTCTGTTTAATCGCTTTCAAACCTACTCTCTAAGGGGTTTTTCGGGGTGCTGAACACGAATCTGAAGTCCTTTTTTCGATAAAACGCTTCCTTCATGGTTATTTTCGCGTTTTTTCATCAAAATTGCTCAAAAATTAACTCTGTTTAATCGCTTTCAAACCTACTCTCTAAGGGGTTTTTCGGGGTGCTGAACACGAATCTGAAGTCCTTTTTTCGATAAAACGCTTCCTTCATGGTTATTTTCGCGTTTTTTCATCAAAATTGCTCAAAAATTAACTCTGTTTAATCGCTTTCAAACCTACTCTCTAAGGGGTTTTTCGGGGTGCTGAACACGAATCTGAAGTCCTTTTTTCGATAAAACGCTTCCTTCATGGTTATTTTCGCGTTTTTTCATCAAAATTGCTCAAAAATTAACTCTGTTTAATCGCTTTCAAACCTACTCTCTAAGGGGTTTTTCGGGGTGCTGAACACGAATCTGAAGTCCTTTTTTCGATAAAACGCTTCCTTCATGGTTATTTTCGCGTTTTTTCATCAAAATTGCTCAAAAATTAACTCTGTTTAATCGCTTTCAAACCTACTCTCTAAGGGGTTTTTCGGGGTGCTGAACACGAATCTGAAGTCCTTTTTTCGATAAAACGCTTCCTTCATGGTTATTTTCGCGTTTTTTCATCAAAATTGCTCAAAAATTAACTCTGTTTAATCGCTTTCAAACCTACTCTCTAAGGGGTTTTTCGGGGTGCTGAACACGAATCTGAAGTCCTTTTTTCGATAAAACGCTTCCTTCATGGTTATTTTCGCGTTTTTTCATCAAAATTGCTCAAAAATTAACTCTGTTTAATCGCTTTCAAACCTACTCTCTAAGGGGTTTTTCGGGGTGCTGAACACGAATCTGAAGTCCTTTTTTCGATAAAACGCTTCCTTCATGGTTATTTTCGCGTTTTTTCATCAAAATTGCTCAAAAATTAACTCTGTTTAATCGCTTTCAAACCTACTCTCTAAGGGGTTTTTCGGGGTGCTGAACACGAATCTGAAGTCCTTTTTTCGATAAAACGCTTCCTTCATGGTTATTTTCGCGTTTTTTCATCAAAATTGCTCAAAAATTAACTCTGTTTAATCGCTTTCAAACCTACTCTCTAAGGGGTTTTTCGGGGTGCTGAACACGAATCTGAAGTCCTTTTTTCGATAAAACGCTTCCTTCATGGTTATTTTCGCGTTTTTTCATCAAAATTGCTCAAAAATTAACTCTGTTTAATCGCTTTCAAACCTACTCTCTAAGGGGTTTTTCGGGGTGCTGAACACGAATCTGAAGTCCTTTTTTCGATAAAACGCTTCCTTCATGGTTATTTTCGCGTTTTTTCATCAAAATTGCTCAAAAATTAACTCTGTTTAATCGCTTTCAAACCTACTCTCTAAGGGGTTTTTCGGGGTGCTGAACACGAATCTGAAGTCCTTTTTTCGATAAAACGCTTCCTTCATGGTTATTTTCGCGTTTTTTCATCAAAATTGCTCAAAAATTAACTCTGTTTAATCGCTTTCAAACCTACTCTCTAAGGGGTTTTTCGGGGTGCTGAACACGAATCTGAAGTCCTTTTTTCGATAAAACGCTTCCTTCATGGTTATTTTCGCGTTTTTTCATCAAAATTGCTCAAAAATTAACTCTGTTTAATCGCTTTCAAACCTACTCTCTAAGGGGTTTTTCGGGGTGCTGAACACGAATCTGAAGTCCTTTTTTCGATAAAACGCTTCCTTCATGGTTATTTTCGCGTTTTTTCATCAAAATTGCTCAAAAATTAACTCTGTTTAATCGCTTTCAAACCTACTCTCTAAGGGTTTTTCGGGGTGCTGAACACGAATCTGAAGTCCTTTTTTCGATAAAACGCTTCCTTCATGGTTATTTTCGCGTTTTTTCATCAAATTGCTCAAAAATTAACTCTGTTTAATCGCTTTCAAACCTACTCTCTAAGGGGTTTTTCGGGGTGCTGAACACGAATCTGAAGTCCTTTTTTCGATAAAACGCTTCCTTCATGGTTATTTTCGCGTTTTTTCATCAAAATTGCTCAAAAATTAACTCTGTTTAATCGCTTTCAAACCTACTCTCTAAGGGGTTTTTCGGGGTGCTGAACACGAATCTGAAGTCCTTTTTTCGATAAAACGCTTCCTTCATGGTTATTTTCGCGTTTTTTCATCAAAATTGCTCAAAAATTAACTCTGTTTAATCGCTTTCAAACCTACTCTCTAAGGGGTTTTTCGGGGTGCTGAACACGAATCTGAAGTCCTTTTTTCGATAAAACGCTTCCTTCATGGTTATTTTCGCGTTTTTTCATCAAAAAAGCTCAAAAATTAACTCTGTTTAATCGCTTTCAAACCTACTCTCTAAGGGGTTTTTCGGGGTGCTGAACACGAATCTGAAGTCCTTTTTCGATAAAACGCTTCCTTCATGGTTATTTTCGCGTTTTTTCATCAAAATTGCTCAAAAATTAACTCTGTTTAATCGCTTTCAAACCTACTCTCTAAGGGGTTTTTCGGGGTGCTGAACACGAATCTGAAGTCCTTTTTTCGATAAAACGCTTCCTTCATGGTTATTTTCGCGTTTTTTCATCAAAATTGCTCAAAAATTAACTCTGTTTAATCGCTTTCAAACCTACTCTCTAAGGGGTTTTTCGGGGTGCTGAACACGAATCTGAAGTCCTTTTTTCGATAAAACGCTTCCTTCATGGTTATTTTCGCGTTTTTTCATCAAAATTGCTCAAAAATTAACTCTGTTTAATCGCTTTCAAACCTACTCTCTAAGGGGTTTTTCGGGGTGCTGAACACGAATCTGAAGTCCTTTTTTCGATAAAACGCTTCCTTCATGGTTATTTTCGCGTTTTTTCATCAAAATTGCTCAAAAATTAACTCTGTTTAATCGCTTTCAAACCTACTCTCTAAGGGGTTTTTCGGGGTGCTGAACACGAATCTGAAGTCCTTTTTCGATAAAACGCTTCCTTCATGGTTATTTTCGCGTTTTTTCATCAAAATTGCTCAAAAATTAACTCTGTTTAATCGCTTTCAAACCTACTCTCTAAGGGGTTTTTCGGGGTGCTGAACACGAATCTGAAGTCCTTTTTTCGATAAAACGCTTCCTTCATGGTTATTTTCGCGTTTTTTCATCAAAATTGCTCAAAAATTAACTCTGTTTAATCGCTTTCAAACCTACTCTCTAAGGGGTTTTTCGGGGTGCTGAACACGAATCTGAAGTCCTTTTTTCGATAAAACGCTTCCTTCATGGTTATTTTCGCGTTTTTTCATCAAAATTGCTCAAAAATTAACTCTGTTTAATCGCTTTCAAACCTACTCTCTAAGGGGTTTTTCGGGGTGCTGAACACGAATCTGAAGTCCTTTTTTCGATAAAACGCTTCCTTCATGGTTATTTTCGCGTTTTTTCATCAAAATTGCTCAAAAATTAACTCTGTTTAATCGCTTTCAAACCTACTCTCTAAGGGGTTTTTCGGGGTGCTGAACACGAATCTGAAGTCCTTTTTTCGATAAAACGCTTCCTTCATGGTTATTTTCGCGTTTTTTCATCAAAATTGCTCAAAAATTAACTCTGTTTAATCGCTTTCAAACCTACTCTCTAAGGGGTTTTTCGGGGTGCTGAACACGAATCTGAAGTCCTTTTTCGATAAAACGCTTCCTTCATGGTTATTTTCGCGTTTTTTCATCAAAATTGCTCAAAAATTAACTCTGTTTAATCGCTTTCAAACCTACTCTCTAAGGGGTTTTTCGGGGTGCTGAACACGAATCTGAAGTCCTTTTTTCGATAAAACGCTTCCTTCATGGTTATTTTCGCGTTTTTTCATCAAAATTGCTCAAAAATTAACTCTGTTTAATCGCTTTCAAACCTACTCTCTAAGGGGTTTTTCGGGGTGCTGAACACGAATCTGAAGTCCTTTTTTCGATAAAACGCTTCCTTCATGGTTATTTTCGCGTTTTTTCATCAAAATTGCTCAAAAATTAACTCTGTTTAATCGCTTTCAAACCTACTCTCTAAGGGGTTTTTCGGGGTGCTGAACACGAATCTGAAGTCCTTTTTTCGATAAAACGCTTCCTTCATGGTTATTTTCGCGTTTTTTCATCAAAATTGCTCAAAAATTAACTCTGTTTAATCGCTTTCAAACCTACTCTCTAAGGGGTTTTTCGGGGTGCTGAACACGAATCTGAAGTCCTTTTTTCGATAAAACGCTTCCTTCATGGTTATTTTCGCGTTTTTTCATCAAAATTGCTCAAAAATTAACTCTGTTTAATCGCTTTCAAACCTACTCTCTAGGGGTTTTTCGGGGTGCTGAACACGAATCTGAAGTCCTTTTTTCGATAAAACGCTTCCTTCATGGTTATTTTCGCGTTTTTTCATCAAAATTGCTCAAAAATTAACTCTGTTTAATCGCTTTCAAACCTACTCTCTAAGGGGTTTTTCGGGGTGCTGAACACGAATCTGAAGTCCTTTTTTCGATAAAACGCTTCCTTCATGGTTATTTTCGCGTTTTTTCATCAAAATTGCTCAAAAATTAACTCTGTTTAATCGCTTTCAAACCTACTCTCTAAGGGGTTTTTCGGGGTGCTGAACACGAATCTGAAGTCCTTTTTTCGATAAAACGCTTCCTTCATGGTTATTTTCGCGTTTTTTCATCAAAATTGCTCAAAAATTAACTCTGTTTAATCGCTTTCAAACCTACTCTCTAAGGGGTTTTTCGGGGTGCTGAACACGAATCTGAAGTCCTTTTTTCGATAAAACGCTTCCTTCATGGTTATTTTCGCGTTTTTTCATCAAAATTGCTCAAAATTAACTCTGTTTAATCGCTTTCAAACCTACTCTCTAAGGGGTTTTTCGGGGTGCTGAACACGAATCTGAAGTCCTTTTTTCGATAAAACGCTTCCTTCATGGTTATTTTCGCGTTTTTTCATCAAAATTGCTCAAAAATAAACTCTGTTTAATCGCTTTCAAACCTACTCTCTAAGGGGTTTTTCGGGGTGCTGAACACGAATCTGAAGTCCTTTTTTCGATAAAACGCTTCCTTCATGGTTATTTTCGCGTTTTTTCATCAAAATTGCTCAAAAATAAACTCTGTTTAATCGCTTTCAAACCTACTCTCTAAGGGGTTTTTCGGGGTGCTGAACACGAATCTGAAGTCCTTTTTTCGATAAAACGCTTCCTTCATGGTTATTTTCGCGTTTTTTCATCAAAATTGCTCAAAAATTAACTCTGTTTAATCGCTTTCAAACCTACTCTCTAAGGGTTTTCGGGGTGCTGAACACGAATCTGAAGTCCTTTTTTCGATAAAACGCTTCCTTCATGGTTATTTTCGCGTTTTTCATCAAAATTGCTCAAAAATTAACTCTGTTTAATCGCTTTCAAACCTACTCTCTAAGGGGTTTTCGGGGTGCTGAACACGAATCTGAAGTCCTTTTTCGATAAAACGCTTCCTTCATGGTTATTTTCGCGTTTTTTCATCAAAATTGCTCAAAAATTAACTCTGTTTAATCGCTTTCAAACCTACTCTCTAAGGGGTTTTTCGGGGTGCTGAACACGAATCTGAAGTCCTTTTTTCGATAAAACGCTTCCTTCATGGTTATTTTCGCGTTTTTTCATCAAAATTGCTCAAAAATTAACTCTGTTTAATCGCTTTCAAACCTACTCTCTAAGGGGTTTTTCGGGGTGCTGAACACGAATCTGAAGTCCTTTTTTCGATAAAACGCTTCCTTCATGGTTATTTTCGCGTTTTTTCATCAAAATTGCTCAAAAATTAACTCTGTTTAATCGCTTTCAAACCTACTCTCTAAGGGGTTTTTCGGGGTGCTGAACACGACGATAAAACGCTTCCTTCATGGTTATTTTCGCGTTTTTTCATCAAAATTGCTCAAAAATTAACTCTGTTTAATCGCTTTCAAACCTACTCTCTAAGGGGTTTTTCGGGGTGCTGAACACGAATCTGAAGTCCTTTTTTCGATAAAACGCTTCCTTCATGGTTATTTTCGCGTTTTTTCATCAAAATTGCTCAAAAATTAACTCTGTTTAATCGCTTTCAAACCTACTCTCTAAGGGGTTTTTCGGGGTGCTGAACACGAATCTGAAGTCCTTTTTTCGATAAAACGCTTCCTTCATGGTTATTTTCGCGTTTTTTCATCAAAATTGCTCAAAAATTAACTCTGTTTAATCGCTTTCAAACCTACTCTCTAAGGGGTTTTTCGGGGTGCTGAACACGAATCTGAAGTCCTTTTTTCGATAAAACGCTTCCTTCATGGTTATTTTCGCGTTTTTTCATCAAAATTGCTCAAAAATTAACTCTGTTTAATCTTTCAAACCTACTCTCTAAGGGGTTTTTCGGGGTGCTGAACACGAATCTGAAGTCCTTTTTTCGATAAAACGCTTCCTTCATGGTTATTTTCGCGTTTTTTCATCAAAATTGCTCAAAAATTAACTCTGTTTAATCGCTTTCAAACCTACTCTCTAAGGGGTTTTTCGGGGTGCTGAACACGAATCTGAAGTCCTTTTTTCGATAAAACGCTTCCTTCATGGTTATTTTCGCGTTTTTTCATCAAAATTGCTCAAAAATTAACTCTGTTTAATCGCTTTCAAACCTACTCTCTAAGGGGTTTTTCGGGGTGCTGAACACGAATCTGAAGTCCTTTTTCGATAAAACGCTTCCTTCATGGTTATTTTCGCGTTTTTTCATCAAAATTGCTCAAAAATTAACTCTGTTTAATCGCTTTCAAACCTACTCTCTAAGGGGTTTTTCGGGGTGCTGAACACGAATCTGAAGTCCTTTTTTCGATAAAACGCTTCCTTCATGGTTATTTTCGCGTTTTTTCATCAAAATTGCTCAAAAATAAACTCTGTTTAATCGCTTTCAAACCTACTCTCTAAGGGGTTTTTCGGGGTGCTGAACACGAATCTGAAGTCCTTTTTTCGATAAAACGCTTCCTTCATGGTTATTTTCGCGTTTTTTCATCAAAATTGCTCAAAAATAAACTCTGTTTAATCGCTTTCAAACCTACTCTCTAAGGGGTTTTTCGGGGTGCTGAACACGAATCTGAAGTCCTTTTTTCGATAAAACGCTTCCTTCATGGTTATTTTCGCGTTTTTTCATCAAAATTGCTCAAAAATTAACTCTGTTTAATCGCTTTCAAACCTACTCTCTAAGGGGTTTTTCGGGGTGCTGAACACGAATCTGAAGTCCTTTTTTCGATAAAACGCTTCCTTCATGGTTATTTTCGCGTTTTTTCATCAAAATTGCTCAAAAATAAACTCTGTTTAATCGCTTTCAAACCTACTCTCTAAGGGGTTTTTCGGGGTGCTGAACACGAATCTGAAGTCCTTTTTCGATAAAACGCTTCCTTCATGGTTATTTTCGCGTTTTTTCATCAAAATTGCTCAAAAATTAACTCTGTTTAATCGCTTTCAAACCTACTCTCTAAGGGGTTTTTTCGGGGTGCTGAACACGAATCTGAAGTCCTTTTTTCGATAAAACGCTTCCTTCATGGTTATTTTCGCGTTTTTTCATCAAAATTGCTCAAAAATTAACTCTGTTTAATCGCTTTCAAACCTACTCTCTAAGGGGTTTTTCGGGGTGCTGAACACGAATCTGAAGTCCTTTTTTCGATAAAACGCTTCCTTCATGGTTATTTTCGCGTTTTTTCATCAAAATTGCTCAAAAATTAACTCTGTTTAATCGCTTTCAAACCTACTCTCTAAGGGGTTTTTCGGGGTGCTGAACACGAATCTGAAGTCCTTTTTTCGATAAAACGCTTCCTTCATGGTTATTTTCGCGTTTTTTCATCAAAATTGCTCAAAAATTAACTCTGTTTAATCGCTTTCAAACCTACTCTCTAAGGGGTTTTTCGGGTGCTGAACACGAATCTGAAGTCCTTTTTTCGATAAAACGCTTCCTTCATGGTTATTTTCGCGTTTTTTCATCAAAATTGCTCAAAAATAACTCTGTTTAATCGCTTTCAAACCTACTCTCTAAGGGGTTTTTCGGGGTGCTGAACACGAATCTGAAGTCCTTTTTTCGATAAAACGCTTCCTTCATGGTTATTTTCGCGTTTTTTCATCAAAATTGCTCAAAAATTAACTCTGTTTAATCGCTTTCAAACCTACTCTCTAAGGGGTTTTTCGGGGTGCTGAACACGAATCTGAAGTCCTTTTTTCGATAAAACGCTTCCTTCATGGTTATTTTCGCGTTTTTTCATCAAAATTGCTCAAAAATTAACTCTGTTTAATCGCTTTCAAACCTACTCTCTAAGGGGTTTTCGGGGTGCTGAACACGAATCTGAAGTCCTTTTTCGATAAAACGCTTCCTTCATGGTTATTTTCGCGTTTTTTCATCAAAATTGCTCAAAAATTAACTCTGTTTAATCGCTTTCAAACCTACTCTCTAAGGGGTTTTTCGGGGTGCTGAACACGAATCTGAAGTCCTTTTTTCGATAAAACGCTTCCTTCATGGTTATTTTCGCGTTTTTTCATCAAAATTGCTCAAAAATAAACTCTGTTTAATCGCTTTCAAACCTACTCTCTAAGGGGTTTTTCGGGGTGCTGAACACGAATCTGAAGTCCTTTTTTCGATAAAACGCTTCCTTCATGGTTATTTTCGCGTTTTTTCATCAAAATTGCTCAAAAATAAACTCTGTTTAATCGCTTTCAAACCTACTCTCTAAGGGGTTTTTCGGGGTGCTGAACACGAATCTGAAGTCCTTTTTTCGATAAAACGCTTCCTTCATGGTTATTTTCGCGTTTTTTCATCAAAATTGCTCAAAAAACTCTGTTTAATCGCTTTCAAACCTACTCTCTAAGGGGTTTTCGGGGTGCTGAACACGAATCTGAAGTCCTTTTTCGATAAAACGCTTCCTTCATGGTTATTTTCGCGTTTTTTCATCAAAATTGCTCAAAAATAAACTCTGTTTAATCGCTTTCAAACCTACTCTCTAAGGGGTTTTTCGGGGTGCTGAACACGAATCTGAAGTCCTTTTTTCGATAAAACGCTTCCTTCATGGTTATTTTCGCGTTTTTTCATCAAAATTGCTCAAAAATAAACTCTGTTTAATCGCTTTCAAACCTACTCTCTAAGGGGTTTTTCGGGGTGCTGAACACGAATCTGAAGTCCTTTTTTCGATAAAACGCTTCCTTCATGGTTATTTTCGCGTTTTTTCATCAAAATTGCTCAAAAATTAACTCTGTTTAATCGCTTTCAAACCTACTCTCTAAGGGGTTTTTCGGGGTGCTGAACACGAATCTGAAGTCCTTTTTCGATAAAACGCTTCCTTCATGGTTATTTTCGCGTTTTTTCATCAAAATTGCTCAAAAATAAACTCTGTTTAATCGCTTTCAAACCTACTCTCTAAGGGGTTTTTCGGGGTGCTGAACACGAATCTGAAGTCCTTTTTCGATAAAACGCTTCCTTCATGGTTATTTTCGCGTTTTTTCATCAAAATTGCTCAAAAATTAACTCTGTTTAATCGCTTTCAAACCTACTCTCTAAGGGGTTTTTCGGGGTGCTGAACACGAATCTGAAGTCCTTTTTTCGATAAAACGCTTCCTTCATGGTTATTTTCGCGTTTTTTCATCAAAATTGCTCAAAAATAAACTCTGTTTAATCGCTTTCAACC
>JAVIWC010000104.1:0-15828 GCA_031894815.1 Creontiades dilutus | reverse complement strand
AAAAATCATGAACGCTAGCCAATTGAATAATAAACCCCAATGAAATAATTTGCAGCGTTTTTAATTCTCATTGTCAAGAAGCTTAAGTTCTACGTCAGCGAGATCATTTCGATAGTAACTTTAAGGTTCCTTGTAAGGAGTCCATTTTCTCCAAATAATTATGTTCTTAAAGCTAGGAATGTTAGGTCCCATCACGAACAATCATTCCCGTGTTTCTGGTGATTGAGGATGTCTCAAATTGAAACATTCGAGTAAGGCATTCTCCGACAGCAACCTGCAATTCGCTTTCGATTCAGGATTAATCGGAGCTGCACACTGCTTTAACGTTATTGGTGTGGAATTAGTCGATGACAGCCCTCTTTTTCTACAATTCGTAATACATCTTTGGAATGTTGGAGTAGTCTCGCTCAGATTCATTAATATTCTAACATAACTATTACTACCTATACATACTGTTGATCACCAAATCAAATTAATTTTAATCTTGTTTCACTCAATTAACAGCTGTAGTAGCTCTTTTTCCCTATTAGGTAGATAATTGTCGACTGAACACGTATTTGATTGCTTTCCGCGAACTCGCCTGACCTCTAAAAATCTTTCCGGATCATTCAAAAGAAAGGAAATAGTAGAAATTCAAATCATGAACGCAAGCCGATTGAATAATAAACCCCAGTGAAAGAATTTGCAGCGTTTTGCTTCTGCTACCTTATATCATTTAAACTGCGCTCCATATTTGCAGTTCCCTTTATACTACCCAGTCTCTCTTGATTTCATATCAGACCTACATCAAATTAAAGGAAATGGGCTCACTCCCATATTCGAGTTGAGGGCGCTTGGAACGGCCAGATGGGAAACTGCCAGTTATCAAGAAGGCGATAACAGAACTCGAAAAACGCAAATCTTGGCCGCATTAATCATGCCATAAATCGGGAATGGTTTGACCTACAGACCTGGGAAGGGGCTCATTCGATTCCTCATGGAAAGTTCTACAAAACAAGTCCACATTTAGGCCGCCTTGATGTTTTTTGAGGTTTTTAGGGATTTTACAAAACTTTGACAACCCTTAAATGGCACTTCAATTTGAGTTAGAAAGCTGGCTAAAGAATTGGGGCGTTGTCGGACCAACATGGATTTTTCCTGAAAATTTCAGATTTTTTGGTCCAGCCGTTTGGGAGAAATCTTGCGTACGGCGGACGGCGGACGGCGTACGGCGTACGGCGTACGGAAAATTTTTTATTGCAGATTTGGATTCCAGACCCTTTGAAACGTAAACCATGAAATTTTCAGGGGGGGTTAGAAATTTTTTTTTTCGAGAGCGATTACTATGGTTTATTATTGAATAATAAACCAAAAGTCAAGGCGGCTCAAAATTGTACTTTTTCTTAAGAACATTCCATATGGAATCGAATGAGCCCTTCCCCAGGTCCTTAGCTCAAACCATTCCCGATATATGGCCCGATTAATGGTGCCAACATTTGCGTTATTTTGGTTCATTATTTTTTTTTTTTGATTTGCAGTAACCTAGTGATGTAGTGATGTCGTAATGTGGATGCTGGAGTGAACTCTTAAACTCTTTTGCTGAACCATCAAAAACCTTAATATTCAAAAATTTCGAATTAAAACAGACGTTTTACATTTACTTTCAGTGGGAGTACCTACTGATTAGCCAAGTTCGAATCCGGCACGCACCAATGATTATGGCCAAAATCATATAAAGTGTTGTATACCTGTCCAGTCGTTAGACAGTTCACCTCTGATCACGATATCACGTGAATCCAAATCGCTCCCAACCCAGGGGCGTGAGGCAATGGGAAGCCACGAGCGAAATCGTCAGACCTAGTTCCGATCCTCTTCGGAGGACGGCTGGCGACGTCCGCGACACCTCCGGGTAGTCGGACGAAAATCCAAGGTGAAATTCCTTGTTTACTTTACTTTATTTACTGATTTTACTGTTTTTGTCTTTTAACAATAGGTTTTATTATCATTGTTGAATTAAGGATAATTATGTTATGTCATTTTACTAGGTACTACTTTTGACTTCCTTTTCATTTCTTTGGGCTGTTACTGACAAAATACTGATTTTAGTGACTGAGTTTCTTCAATGAAAGAAAGGAAAAAAGTTTGGAATTTTTTTAAAATTCTTTACAAATATTTTCATACTTTTAGAATTTTGTATCGACCTCGTTCTCATTCACCCTTTTTCAATATCCTCCAGTATTATCAGTCACTATCTGAACTAGAGAATCACTTATCGAGGTTCTGCCAGGTATTTTGGAGACGTTTTCGGTATGGGTGCCTCATTTTGAATTCACATGCTTGAAAGGGATACTTCCTAACATGAATGTCACTCTAGGAGTACGTAGCGAAGTCTTTAGAGGAACGCCTAAAATGCAGACGTCCATGATTGTTTAGTGCAGGGGTCTCCAAACTACGGCCCGCGGAAGGATTTGGTCTGGCCCGCCGCCCGCGGAAAAATATATGGATGGAAAATATTAGGCTACCGCCAGAACGGTTGTAAGTTACAAGAATTACCTGTAGAAAGGTTTTATTCTGCATAAAACAGCAAAGAATGAATAAATTGGGAAATTGGGTTCCTACAAACAAATGTTGTAAACAACTTGCTATCCAACGACACCAGCCGGTTAATACAATAATATAACATTCACCCTCTTCTCAGAATCTAACGTAATCTTGGAGGTAGGATGGGGGCTTCCGATCTCTGGAACTCCTTCTTGTAGATTTATCGAAAGATGGTTTTCCTGAGGGGGGTAAATCCGATACTTCTTCAGTCTCCTTCTGGCTAGTCAAAGGATCCGTACTTGGTTCAGAAAGTTGTGGAATTGAAGTTGGTAGTTCTGTTTGTCCCTTCTCATTGTTTGTATCGGGAGATGGGATGTTTGTATCAGAAGATGGGTTGTTTCTACTTATGTCCTCTTCAGAAATGGAATGTTGGTCTTGTCCTGTAGGTGCTAGATGTCGTGTAGATACTGTGGTCTCTCTGCCATCAGGATAGCGGATAAGGGCGTATTCATGGTTCCCATCCACAAGGGTCACTTCTTCCACCAACGGTTCAAATTTGGATTGTCTATTAAATCGTTTGAGGAATACTGTTCCAGGACGTAGAAGCCATGATGGAGTTGATAATCCGTTTCCAGATCTTCTAGGGTGACTGAACAATCGTTCGTGAGGTGAGCAATTTATACTAGTGCACAGGAGCGATCGAATAGCGTGTAATGCTTCTGGGAGCACAGTTTCCCACTGAGTTGTTTTCAGTCCTTTTCCTTTCAGTGTAAGTTCTATCGTCCTCCAAATAGTCCCATTGTATTTTTCTACCTGGCCGTTTCCTTTAGGATTATACGCGGTGGTACGGCTCGTAGCTACCCCATATGCAGCAAGAAAATTCTTGAGTTCTTGAGACATAAATGAAGAGCCTCGATCTGAATGAATGTAGGAGGGTGCTCCGAAAATACAGAAGAGTGAGTTGAAACAATTTATGACTGTCGAGGCACTCGTATCTTGGCAAGCAAACGCAAAGGGAAACCTGGAGTATTCATCGACTACTGTAAGAAGATATCGGTTTCTTGATTGCGTTGGTAGTGGTCCTTTGAAGTCGACATTAATCCTCTCGAAAGGTAGAGTGGCTTTTATAAGTTTACCTTGATGTTGAAAGAATCGAGGTTTCAGCTCGGCGCAAATTTTACATGCTGCTATCACTTGTCGGACATCATCCATTGAATAAGGCAGATTTTTGCTTCGCACCCAATGGTGTAGTCGAGTGACACCTGGATGACAGAGTGTTTGATGAAGAGTTTTGAGATTTTCTAGCCCAGAAGAGATTGCACCGATCCTGGACAATGCGTCAGCAGCCAAATTGTATTTCCCAGGGCGGTACAAAATGTCATAAGAATAGCAAGATAAGTCGAGCCGCCACCGAGTGATTTTCTCATTCTTAATTTTGCCTGAGTGTTTTGTATCAAACATAAAAGAGACGGATCGTTGATCAGTCACAAGTTGGAAATGGCGACCTAAGAGAAAATGGCGCCAGTAACGAACAGCTTCAACAATAGCATACGCTTCTTTTTCTACTGAAGAGTGATGTATTTCAGAGCTGGATAGCATGCGTGAAAAGAAGGCTACTGGCCTTCCTGATTGTGAAAGGGTGGCTGCTATTGTCTTGTCCGATGCATCTGTTTCTACACAGAAAGGAGAATCTCCATCAATGCAGGTCAGCGATGCGTTTATTATGGATTCTTTCATCTCAACAAATTTTTGTAAGGCTTCCTGTGAAAGAGGGAAAGAACTGTCTATAAGTGATCTGACTCTTTGGGAAAAGTTTCTGATGAAGCCCGAATAATGTGAAAACATTCCCAACACTCTCTTGAGAGATGAACTATCATTTGGAGGAGGTAGTTCCTGCAGAGGCTTTAGTCTTGCTGGGTCAGGACGAAGAGAACCATTGCTGATGGTGTATCCAAGAAGATTGATGCTTCTCAAAGAAAAGTTACTCTTTTCGTTGTTGATCGTTAAATTGAATTTTTGTGCCGCTTTTAAAAACTTTTCCAAGTTCGAATCATGTTCTACTTGATTCTCCCCACAGATGGTGACATCGTCCAAGTAGGCAAAAGTGTCAGCGAGTTTCTCAGTACGTATAATTCCATCGATCACCCTTTGAAAAGCAGCGACTCCATTTGTCACCCCAAAAGGTATACGAGTAAATTGATAGAGCTCGCCAGCAGCCTCAAAGGCAGTGTATGGGCGGTCTTTGTCAAGAATTGGGATCTGGTGGTATGCACTGCGGAGGTCAATTGTGCTGAAAACTTTGTATTTACCCACTTTGTTCACAATATCGTCAATCCTCGGCAACGGGTATGCGTCAAGATGTGTGTATCTGTTTACTGTACGTGAATAATCAACGACCATTCGTTTTTTGTGGAATCCTTTCACAACATGAACTTGGGCTCGCCAAGGGGAAATACTGTCTTCTATTATTCCATCATTTAGGAGCTTTCTGACTTCAGTCTCAATAAATTTCAGGTCACTATCCGTATGCCTTCTGGATTTTACTGCTATTGGCTTGCAGTTAGGAGTTAGATGGGCGAAAAGTCTGGCAGGTTCTACTTTGGCTATTTGGAAAACACAAACTTGCAATGGCGCTTTTGGCCCACCAAAGTCGAACTGTACGCTGGAATGTTGTTGCATGACATCACGACCTATTATGATATCTGTACACAAGTCTGGAAGAACAGCTAATGAGACATTAGGATAATGGTGATCGAGTATATTCAAGTTTGTCTGGCATCTCCCCTGAATTGACACTCGATGAGTTTTTGCGGCAAGTCCAACTTCCTCTTTATTTGGATGAATCTTTAAGCCAAGCTTAAGTGCTACGTACTTATCAATGAGACTAATATCGCTTCCCGAATCTAGCATACCCAATATTTTATGACCTACAAGTTCTACTATTGTTTTCACCTTTGACGCTGGATGTTTGTTCTTACCTTCAGAGACGGAGCATGATTGAATAGTAGCCATAACGGCAGCTGACTTTGTTGAATTGTTTGATTTTGATTTGTTAGACCGACAAACTTCAGCGTAGTGACCTATTTTGGAGCAGTTTCTGCACTTGGCTTCGCGAGCAGGACATTTAGTGCGTGAATGTCTGTCTAAACCACAGAAATAACATTTACTCTTGCGAATGGCGCATGAATTTACCTCCGACTGCTCTGGTTCCCCGGTCTCACTGTCAGAGCCCTGTACAGCATTCACAGCTGTTCTGGGAAAGGGGTCGTCATACAACTTTGACTGTGCCTGAGCTAGTTCTAAGGAACGGGCTTGTGCATGAGCATCTCCAAGAGAAAGCGTAGAGGAATTCTCCAAGAGCCTTTGACGAATCTCAGGACTCAATAAACCTCGAATGAATGCGTCCCTAATACAGTCATCCCTGTTGGTCTCTGCGGTAACTGCTTTAAAATGACAATCTCTGCTTAATAGTCTAAGAACTTCGAGGTAATTATCTACCGACTCATTTGTTTGTTGACGCCTAGAAAGTAATTTGTGACGTGCAAACACTTCGTTGACAGGTTTAACGAAAATTGCCCTCAAGATTGCAATTGCATCATTGTATGAATCAGTACAACATATATTCAAATACCTCAGGAGAGATGTAGTTAATAAGTAGTCGTAACTTTTCCTCTTCATTGGCATCAGTACTCCGGATAAAGTTCTGAAAGCGATGTATCCAGTGATTCCAATGACTTGCGGCGGAGGTAGAATCAGGATTCAAGTCTAATACTGAAGGTCGAAGAAGTCTGTCCATAGTTCGCGATGTTTTCTTTGTTTTATGCAGAATAAATTGTTGTAAGTTACAAGAATTACCTGTGGAAAGGTTTTATTCTGCATAAAACAGCAAAGAATGAATAAATTGGGAAATTGGGTTCCTACAAACAAATGTTGTAAACAACTTGCTATCCAACGACACCAGCCGGTTAATACAATACTGCTACTATCTTAATTTTTCTCTGTGCTCCATTAAATGAGCGATAAATTTTATCGCAATCAAAATTTTAGCACTCAGAGGGGAGCGAAGCAACGGACAGCTGCAATAACCTACCATTCATTTATTCAAGAAAAAGTAAACGAAATGCAAAGCGGTAAGTGTATACCTACTCTTGGAAACGACAAGGGTATTTCCCTAAACACGGCGCGGAGGTTATACAGTACCCTCGCGGTCTTGAAGGGGGGGTAGATCTACCCCTTCACAATTTCCCAGGGTGATTAGTTAGACAGGTTGCATAACCAGTTGTTTTTCGGTTAATTATTTTTGATAACTTCCCTCTGCAATTGGCCAAAAAAAAAAAAAAAAAAAAAAAAAAAAAAAAAAAAAAAGCTAACCAACCAGCACATTAATTTCTTGGTTAACATTTTCAACCTCGTACCCTATGTTTACAAAAACCGTTTTCAACCTTCGAATACTGTATGTAGAAGTCCTCATACGTAGGGGCATCGACCAACATCTTGTTACTAATTAGAGTGAGAGAATAAAACATTTCGCTTATTTTCCAGTTATCCATTCGTTGTGGTGGACCACACAACGTTTGGAGGAAGGAAAAGAACGGGCACAAGAGGTAGAATCCACAGTGTGGATTCCACACACACCATTGCAACCTACCGATGGGTTTCAAATAGGTACCTACACATAGATCAGTGATTTACGTTCAAGGGCTATTTTAACCAAACACAGTTCGGTTTCTTTTATCTACCAAGGTATTAAGTACAGGTAGAATTTGTGAGTCTGTGTGGTAATAGAGGATCCCAGAGTGTCATAGGCTGTGTTGGGGTACCCACCGAAAAACAAGAATTCTGGGGGATTTCGAATAGAACTTAACGCTGAACAAATAAGTTCCTATAAACAAGGGACCACAAATGAGATCTTGTGAAAATGTTTTTCTGGTGTTGAAAACCTCAAAAAATAAATAAAAAAGGGTTTTGTTACATTTCTTCAAGATAATTAAGAAGAGGCTCATTTTGCTTGAAAAATATTTCGATCAACATATTAGTAGGTAAGTACATTGTCTTAGGAGGGGAATCACGCCAACCGCCTGTTTCTATCTCCGCGGATAGACGAGATCTTATCAAGTATTAGCTTTTTGTACTATTCCTGTTTCCTCAGGAAAAACATGTTTTCTCCCATTAACAACTAGTTTTATTTCTTTTGACCAAAACTGTCTTTATGCGCTAGAAAGGGTTACTTAAATCTGCTGTAAATGACTTGTACGACTGTTTCGGTCCACAATGGTTTTCGCCTCCTTCTAAACATCAGAAACAAAACGAGGTAGTAAACGAAAACATACTGGTTAATGAACATGCATTACTGAGACGTCCATATACTCGGTTTTCATGCGATCAAATTTGTAATTGTAATTGTGAGTACTTACGAATAATTTGTAAAACTCTGGACCAAATACTTAATCGAACAAAAAAATTCTAGTTAGATTCTAGGTGCGCCTGGATCGTTCTACCAGTAACGTCGCCCCTCCTCGTCATCACTATCGAAACATAAAATATCGGTATATCGATGTTTTATAGTATCGGCGTTAAAATATCAACAGTTTTAAAAAATATTGGTTAAAAAGTTGAATAAAATGTTTGTATTTAATGCACTTAGTAAACCAGATGCCACAATTGAGTTTGAAGAGGTCCACATTTGATTTAAAAAGAAAACCCCTACTCTTCCTCTTCTATTTTTATCGTTTTGGGCCAGGACTCTTGGCCGCAGCCAAAACCGCTACTTGATATCCTAAGGACATTATCCATAGATAGATATCGATATTCCAGGCAGACGAACTCATTTTAGTGGGCATAATATTTTTCAAACTCGTGTGATGTGAAAAACCTCTGCCAAGTGGGTGTGGCACATAGCTTCCTCGTATCCATAACATGACTGTATAGATCATTGAAAATTATTATTGACTAAAGAACTTCGTTCAATTAGGCGAAGTAAATATTGAATTAGGGTAAATTTATTGTTATGCATAAATTGAGAATATAAAGGTAGGCATGTTCAACTATTGAACAAACTATAAAATATACCTGATAAGTCCGAACAATCCCTGAAAATTTCATCGAAATCTGTCAAGAACTCCCGGAGTTATGCTTGTGGCAAGGATTTCACGTTTGCGCATGCGCAGAGGCTACTAATGATCCGGGGGTCATGAAACCCATAGGGGACCATCTACACATCAAACCGAACAATCCCTGAAAATGTCATCGAAATTGGTCAAGAACTCCCGGAGTTATGCGCGTAACAAGGATTTCACGTTTGCGCATGAGCAGAGGCTAATATTGATCCGGGGGTCATGAAACCTATAGGGGACCATCTACACCCTAACCCGCACGATCCCTGAAAATTTCATCAAAATCGGTCTGACAGACAGACAGACACGGAACCAAAATTGTTCAGAAAGGTCTAAAACGCAAAATGCGAGTGGAATTTTTGATTTTGGAGACAAAAAAATTTTCACATTCCGAAAGTGAAAACAATGCTTCCGCTACTTTAGTAGACTCGATCGATATTATTTTATGAGTCAACATAATATTGCCAGATAAGGTAAGATGATATTATCAGATGAAGCCGATATATCGGTTGAAAAAATATATCGGCTGAAATATCGGAAAAAAATATTGGTCAACAATCGATATCCGATACTATTGGCCCTTGCGTCATCGATAGAAAAATATAGACATATCGGAGGGGAATATCGATTTTTCGATACTGTCGACTATCGATGGCCATCTCTAGTCATCTTTCATCCCTACCCCAAATTCGAAATTTCTGGTATATTTAAAACGAAACTAGGGGTAAAACATAATATTCTTATTCACCTGCCTTAAGAGAAAGAAAGATATGAAATATATTTCAAACGTTCTTAACATTAGGAATTGGAGTTTCCATGAATTTCTCAATTCGATTGAATCACAGTTTTAGTTATTTTACCATCCAAAACTGTTGTATCAGTCTACAAACATCCTACCTTGTCTTGTTGCCACTATTGAAATATTCAGCCATTTCGAATCCCGCTTGCCCTGATGTGAGGGTGGCTGCGATAAGGACGCCGACAGTGGTTGGTTCAAACCTCAAAACAATCCACTTGTTCTGGTTTCAGTTGATTTTGGGGATGCCGAATTGTATTCTTTAGATGTTGATCTTTCTAGCTACGATCTATAAATAACTATATTTACGGATGGAGGGGGAGGGGGAATTTTTTGAGTAGCCCTGGTACATTTAAAAAACCAACGCTGGAATTCATTTCAAACTCTTCAGTCATATTGAGTAGCGGAGAGTTTTTTGGCACAACTTGTTTATAACATCCACAACTCCGCCAACAACTAACTGCAGCCACTTCTTGTGTTTACTGCCGTTTTCTTTTTTAATCCATATTTCCGTCGCATAGAATGTGATTTTATAAACTGCATCAACCATGAGCTCGTTCCCAGCTCATTCGACTACTGAGTGAGGTAATTTAATACATAGCGGAGTTACATTTTCTACTAACCAATACGATTCTGTTTAGTGAAATACAAATCCTTCGATAGCTAAATGAGAGAACTTTGATTGCTAACCACTTTTATGAGCATCAAAATCATAAAAGGGTTCGGCCATTAAAAAATAATAAAAATTGGTCTATAATCTGGGGATTATATTTCATTGACTTTCCACTGCGGTAATTTAGAAAGGAAGTTTTGAATTCACCATTGTAGTTTTTATTACCTTTTTCCTCCATTGCTCTTGAAACAGCAGAGAGTCGGAGGAGAGTCGAAATCGACATGAGGGTGATCTTTGCTTCATTGATAGTGGCTGCTTGTTTGATAGGAATATTGGGGAGTTCGTCCGAGTCCGAGGTAATATATAAACACATAATTATCCATCACGTGATTGGTTCAGAGATAATCCGCTGTGGGGTTGTTAGGCTTTGTCACAGATTTGGATGATTGGTGACGTTTGTACACAATTGCTTCCGCGTATGCAGCTTTGGGTAGTGGAAGTTTTCTCAAAATTCACGTTTCCGAAGAGATTTTCAGCAAATTCGTTAGAAAATGAAGCTACTTATAGCTCCGAAATTTTTCAAATCAAGGTTTACAATAACTTTCTTAATCGAAGTCCGTTTTGAGGGATTATGAAGTGATTCCTCGATTTTAACTCCTCTTTATTCCTGAATATTCCTTTTTAAACTGTGCTATTTTACGTTCAAAGGCATACTCGTAGAATGAAGTTAACAAAATGTCCTTCGTTTTGCATTTCCATTGTTCGCTGTCTTCCACCCTGCTGTGTTCTGAACGTGTATAAGATTAAACGTAGCCCATGTTCATACTTATGATTAATGATCAGCCCCGTTCATGGGGGGACTGGCCCCTATGCCCCGGGGCTTGCCCTTCGTAGAAGGTTTTCCTTAGAATTATTTTGTGCACTGCGTGTCTTAGGATATTTACCTATAAAATGATTGACTGTAATCACTCGGATAGCAGAACGAAGAATGAATATATTTTTGTAACATACCAACATCAACCGGTGAAGAATAATTTCAGGTGGTTAATAATTTGGAATTTTGAGTAACCGCATTGTGATTTAAACAACAAAATAAATGACGCCACAACCATCCCCCTTCTTAATAAAAAACCATATCCCTGAAATGGGCAGGTGGCCGGACAATTCGTCCACTCCGTGTGGTCTTGGGTCTTGCTACCCAAGGTGTTGATTGCGACAACGTTGCCGGAGCTGCGCATTGTGCTTCTTCCTCTGCCCTGGATGTGCCTGGTGATTCATGTTGTGCTGATATATTTTGCTGTATTGAAGGTGTAGAAACTGTTGTCTGACGTGTAGATGATGCTTGGAATTCAATTGTTCGAGTGTTCTCTTCTTGAAGATGTTCATTTACCATGTACGCTGGCTTCAGTCTTCCAATTTCCACTGGCACCTCTTTCCCCCTTCTGTTGATAATGTATGTTTTGTCTGTCCTCCGTGTAACTAAAAATGGTCCGTCGTATGTTGGTTGAAGTGATCGTCTGACTCCATCGTTCCGGATAAATACGTGACTACAATTTTGGAGATCGGGGTGTACAAAAACGGTTTTGCGAGTATGATGTTGAGCTGGTGTTGGCTGTAATTGGTTCATTGTCTGTCTCAAAGTGTCTACAAAAATTTGCTGTGGTGTGTTGGCAGTACTCTCTTCTACGAATTCACCTGGAATCCGCAAGGTCGTCCCATAAACAAGTTCAGCAGTGCTGCAGGTGAGGTCTTCTTTCACCGCCGTTCTCATACCCAACAGTACAGTTGGGAGAACCTCAACCCACCGCTCCGTTGCGTGGCATTTGATAGCCGATTTCAATTCGTTTTTGCAACAATGAAATGCTTGAATGGCTTCTGAATATAACTGAATATTGGCGTTTTGCTTCCCGGTATACCCTTCCAAATAACTTGATAACACTGCCGTATGTCGCGCTGCTTTGCTTACGAATCTCCTATAAAAATTAAATAGTCCCAAAAACCGTCGCAAGCTCAAAATTGTTTTTGGTGGCTCAAACTGGTCAATTTTTTCAACTTTAGAGGGCAGTGGTTTTACTCCTTTCTGCGATATCAAATGCCCTAAAAATTCAATTTCTGACTTCCCAAATTCACATTTAGTAGGATTTATTACTACGCCATACTCACGAAATCTCTGGAATAACGCACGTAAATCGGTCAAATGTTCTTCTTTGGATGCACTAGCGACTAGACAGTCATCTATGTATGTTCTTACGTTTGGAAGTCCTCTCGTCAGCTCGTTCATAAATCGCTGAAAGGTCTGTGCAGCATTGCAAAGTCCAAAAGTCATTTGTGGAAATTCAAATAGTCCAAATGGCGTGATAATAGCCGTCTTCTGGATGTCTTCAGGAGCCATTGGTATCTGAAAATAGGCTTTCAATAGGTCTATTTTTGAGAATAGACGTTTACCATGAAGATCATGAGTTAAATCCTGAATATTGGGTAATGGATACCGGTCAGGCTTTGTAATCCGGTTAAGAGCTCGATAATCCCCACATGGTCTCCAGTCACCTGTCTTTTTTGGGACCATATGCAAGGGGCTCGCCCATGAACTTTTTGACGGTCGGCAAATACCTTGCTGTAGCATAAAGTCAAATTCTTTCTTTGCCATAGCTAGTTTTTCCGGGTCGAGACGCCTGAATTTGAATGCAATAGGTGGTCCTTTCGTTTCTATGTGGTGCATAACATTATGCTTAGCTGGTTTTGGTTCCAAAGTTGGTCTTGTTATGTCTTTGAATTCCTTCAGAAGTGAACTCTTCATACCTATCGTTCTTATAGAAGGCAGCCTACAAGTGCTTACAGTACCTCCCCTCGATGCTGTTGTCATCTTATCTCGCAATTTCCGTTCTTTGAGGTCTACTAGAAGTCCGTAGTGCTCTAGGAAATCGGCACCTATGATAGGCTTGCTAACAGATGCGATTACGAATGGCCACGAGAAACATCGACGTAATCCCAAGTCAAGGGTGAGAAGTCTAGTGCCGTGAGTTTTTATTTCAGAACCATTTGCTGCAAATAAACGATATTTACTATTAACACGGCGATCGATATCTGATGGAGGGATAACTGAAACGTCAGCCCCAGTATCAATGAGAAAACTCAGCTTGGTGTTATCATCCTTGATGAATAAGCGGCTGATATTTGGGCCTAAGTCACTTGCCGCATTCAATGACTGGCCTGACTGTTTTCCGAATTCCCTTTTTTCCAAAACTTACATGGAGGTTCACAACTTCGTGCCTTATTACCCCAACGATAGTGAAATATACACATCCAGTCATTATTTCCGGTCTGATCTCGACGAGGACGTGAGTGAAGTTGCCCTCTCACGTTAGCATTACTTTGAAGTGGTCTCGAGTATGGTCTACTTTGATGCGTACTCAGCTCTTCCACTTGCTGTGCTAGTTTTTCAATTTTGTCAAGTATTGATGAACAAGAATTATCCAAACTAAGAGGTTTGCTTTGTGTAGCTTCGACAGCATTAATTGATGTCCCACCGAAATCGCAAGTTTCTTGAATTTGATCTGCTAATTTCACCAACGCAGCTAGAGTTTGGTCGGAACTTGCCAATAGTATGCCCTTAGTACTTCCAGGAAGATGTTGCATCCACAATGATTTCAATAATTCCTCGGGAAGTTTGTTATTTGCAAGTTCACGCATCTCTCTAAGTAACTCACTCGGTTTCTTGTCACCCAATGCTATCTCTTTGAAGAGACGGTGTAGTTTCTTATCTTCAGAAACTTCAAAACAAGATATGAGTCTTTCTTTCAAAGCCTGGTATTTATTATCCACAGGAGGATTTATGATAATGTCACTTACTTTCGCACATATATCAGTATCTATAGATCCGAGGATTAGATCATACTTGTCTTCAGTTATCGTTATTCCTTTCACTCTGAACTGAGCCTCGACTTGCCGAAACCAGATAGGCACATTTTGCCTCGAGAAAGGTGGAGCCTTGAAATTAATGCAAGGTTTCAAAGTTGTTACGGGCGCTTGCGCAGCGCTTAAAGATCTATCTCCAGCTTCCATTATTCACGATCGGGTCACCAGTTTTAGTGCGTGTCTTAGGATATTTACCTATAAAATAATTGACTGTAATCACTCGGATAGCAGAACGAAGAATGAATATATTTTTGTAACATACCAACATCAACCGGTGAAGAATAATTTCAGGTGGTTAATAATTTGGAATTTTGAGTAACCGCATTGTGATTTAAACAACAAAATAAATGACGCCACATAAATTTTATGATGAACCAAACAGATTTACGTTTGACTTTATTTTCAAGCACATACATTAAATTGGTTAAATTTTCACAAATCTCGGTCAAATATTGTATCAACAAAATCATGAATAATGATAAACACTTCCAAAAAATTTAAATTTATATTGCTCAGCCGAAGAGAACTTAAAGAACCCCGTCCATGCGAGAGATCTTTGAAAAATTGTACCCGGTGATGAAATTTAAATCTTCTAAAAACGAGACAAAAATTCTCAAAATTAGAGAAATCCGAAATCTTTGTTTGGATAAAAGAATAATAATTGACGGTGGTATTCTTGCTGCCGAGTGGCGAAGCAGCGGAAGCCTTGTGTTCACTTTCGGGAGCCAACAAATTTTTGCTGTCCGAATTCAAAATTTTCACCTGCATTTTACGTTGCACAGCCTACTGAACAAATTTGGTTCCGTGTCTGTCTGCCCGCATTTCCTTGTTACTGCCATAAGTTCCAGAACTGAATTTAAATCCAAGGTCCAAAAAATCCCCTGACCCCCAAAATTTTGAGCTATAGCCAAAAAACTACCCTTAAATTCGTGTGAGAACCTTCTTTTGAGTCATGAGATTGGCATGAACTATGATCTCTTTTTAAGTGAATTTCTACATTATTTTTTAACTCCAGACAAAGAGCATACTTGGGGAAACTATCCCTCCCTCAATCACCCCCCGCCACCCCATCGTAAGGGTTGAAATTTGAGTTCTCACGCTAAGTCGAGTGGGGTATGGACATCTATGTTTATGGGGTTCCTGAAATGAAGGACCCTGTAGGCCACCCTTAACCCCTAAATCATCCCCTCCCCCTTCCAGGGGTCGAAAGATCAGATTTTCCGATTTTCGGATTTTATTCTCTTTTCTTGTGATATTAGAAAGAATTAAAAGTAATTGGAGGGGCCCCAAAAAAAGTTTGAAAGCCTTTTCAAAAATCATATTCAATTCCAGCGAACCTGGGAACACAGAAATCCTTACCTTATCAGACTTGGAGCAAAAAATCAAATTTCAACCCCTAGGAGGAGGTGGCGGGGGGTGACTGAAGGGGAGATAGTTTCCCCAAGTACGCTCCTTGTCTGAAGTTGAAAAATAATGTAGAAATTCACTTAAAAAGACGTCGTAGTTCATAACAATCTCATGACTCAAAAAGAAGGTTCTGGCATCAATTCAGTAGTTTTTTGGCCACAGCTCAACATTTTGGGGGATTTTTTGGACCTTGGAGTCGAATTCAGCATCAAAAAATACATGGGGATACCCTAGTCCCCTTAACGGATCTTGACTTTTTTTGGAGCTGTGTAAACTTTTTTCTTTTTTTTTTTTTTGAGACCTCAATCAAGTTGTTTAATCACAGTTCCCAATTTGTAGTAGCAACCATCAACCTAGGTTTTATTCTCAGGTTTCTGGGTTTTTTTCTCGGCAATATTCCTTACAGCACTCTCAACTCTGATAGATGACCATCCCCTCTCAACTGGAGTTCAATTCAGCCGTAA
>JAVIWC010000103.1:0-15713 GCA_031894815.1 Creontiades dilutus | reverse complement strand
GTGATCTTTTCGGGGGCCCAATATTCCTCTTGTTGTTAACGTGACGTTTGAGAAAGTTTTTCCGACAAGATCAGCATCGGCGAGTATACTAAGTGGCATCTTCGTATGAAAATACAGTCGGCCTAATGAGGTAATACACATTCTATAGTAGGTACTTCAAATAAAATAATGGTCAGCTTAGAATACTATTGGTACTTCATGAATTCAGTAATTTCTCTTTCTCTTGAGAGGTAAAAACATAACAATAATAAGATGAAGTAAACATAAGGCATCAGTAGTTGATATCCCTAAAGAGCTCTGCCAGTCGATGTGAGGTAGCTGTAGAGTGCAGCGTATATTTGAGGGTTGAATGGGGCCAGTAAGGTGTCCATACAGAAAGGGTGAGGAACCATTGTACAGATTTTCCGGAAAAGTTGATCTCGTTCTGAAATATGGGAGGGGCAGCTGAGAAAAATGTGCTGCACGGTCTCAACTTCGCTGTTACACCGGGAGCAGAGGTCTGTATCCGATCGATTTATGGCTGATAGGTATTCCATTGTCACGGCATGACCCGTGCGTAGTCTAGTCATCGTCTTGATGAAGTTCACCGGTGTAGAGGCAGGGAGGTCTTCAAACCACGGGTGTTTCGTTGGAGGAGGAAACAGGGATATATAACGATGACCGGCATGGTAGTGCTTGTGGAATTTTCTCCATTTTTCCATTAGATGTCTGGTAAATTCACAGCGGAGATCGGTAAACGGAAAACTTGGCGGTGTGAGCGGTCTCAAAGGAATTTGGGTTGCTTGTCGAGCTTTTTCGTCCACTAGAGTATTTCCTTGAATGTCTCGGTGTCCTCGTATCCAGATCAAGTGCACTGATTTGTTTGATTCGAGCATACTAGCGGAAAGCTTGAGAATTTCCGCTTCAATAAAGGTAAGTCGAGAGCTTGAAGTAACTTTGCCTAGTTTGGTTAGTACGCTCTTCGAATCGGATAGGATGACTACTTGTTGGCAAGCATCTGCTAGATCATGAGCGTAATTCAGTGCTTGGAGAATGGCGTAGCTTTCTGCTGAATATATTGAAGCGTGATTCCACAAACGAAAGCTCCTATACTGATTGTTTGTGTCGTCGTACAGTGCACATCCTACCCGTCCTTCCAGACGAGAGCCGTCTGTAAAAATCGTTGTGGCATTTGGCCATTTTCTTGAAATATGCTCTGACAGAAAACTGGTCGTTGAGACGTTAGGCCCATATGCAATCTCTGGCAGTTTGGAGATATGAGGAATCCTCTGAAAAGTTTCGTATGGGATTGAGTAGCGAGGTGGTTTCCCTCCCTTTGAAATCCATTGGAGTTCATTCGACCACTTTGTGAAACTCTCGCACACTGACGGAAAACGCTTCTTCTGCCAATACGAGGAAGTGAGATTATTTATGGCTAGCTCGCGGGTCGTACTAAACATTTTCTCATTACGGCTATATAATGAGGTTAAGTATCGGTTAGACATCATTTCTCTTCGAAGTTTCAGGGGAGGTTCTCCCGATTCGGCTAGGAGTGAGTTGATTGGAGTGGATTGGAGAGCTCCAAGGCATATGCGAAGAGTCCGGTATTGGAGTCTGTCCAATTTCAGCAGGGATGTTTCCGCAGCCGATGCGTAGAATATCGAGCCATAATCAAAAACACTGCGAATAGTAGCGTAGTAGAAAAGTAGTGCGGTTTTGGGATCGGCGCCCCATCTCATTGACGTAAAAGACTTCAGAATATTCACGTACATTTCGACTTTAGTTGCTGTCTCGGAAATTTGGCGATTCCATAGAAGTGTTTTGGTCAGGTATACCCCGAGAAACTTCACCTCATTAGAGCAGGGAAATACCATTTCACCTAGCTGTATACTGTTTTCCAACGGAAGGGCTCGTCTTCGCGTGAAGGCACAGACTACAGATTTCGAGTTCGATATTGATAGCCCTAAATTGTTGAAAAATATTAGTACAGAGGAGACAGCTTGTGAGAGCTGTTCCTTACATGTTTCGAAGTCCCGATTTGTGCTATATAGACAAACATCGTCTGCATATTGGAGTAATTTGACGTTCCCTGGAAGATTGTCTTCTATCCCTGCCACATAGATGGTGTACAATAGGGTGCTTGTGACAGTACCCTGCGGAAGCCCTTTTCCGACCGTTCTGGGGCCTATCAATGCGTCCTCCGTCCGAATGTAAATCTGCCTTTCGTTAAAGAGTCCGGAGATTATAAGAGCACGATGGCTAGGTATTCCAATGTCTATCAATTTCTGTTTCAGTATTGGAAGAATGACATCATCGTACGCTGATTTGATGTCAAGAAAAAGTGCTAGTGTAGTTTTGTTGTCGGTGAAACCATTCTGAATATCAGAGACTAGAGAGTAGACTGCATCTGTGGTGGAACGTTCTGCACGAAATCCGTATTGGGACCGAGGTAATTTTTCATTAAATTCTAGCCACCATTGTAACCTTGCTTTCATAAGTCGTTCATATAGTTTCATTGGACATGGTGCTAATGATATCGGTCTGTAGGAATCAGGTTGATTGCGAGGCTTACCAGGTTTTTGAACTGGTATGATGATGAATTCAGTCCAGGATTGCGGATAGTTACCAGATATCCAAAATTCATTAAAAAGCTTAAGCAATGCACTCAGATAATTCTGTGGTAGGTTGTTCAATATCTGGTAAGTTATTCCATCCCTTCCAGGTGAGCCATCAGAGCTCTTCGACATGGCTGCTCGTAACTCTCTCATCGAGAATGGAACTTCAAATATGCTTAGTGGGGGTAGTGGAGGCGTTTCTTCAATTTTCGTCTCGGACGCAACCCATGGCGGAGCAATTTTATCGAAAAAATCATCGATCCATTCACCGTTCCTTACACGTCCGTGTTTGGCGAGTTTAGAGTTTTTAAGTGTTCGAATCCTATCCCAAATTTGTTTCAGTGGTGTAGCCTTATTTAGCTTATTACAGTATTCATGGAAGTTTTCCCTCTTGCTATGAAGTAGAGTACGTTTAGATACTGCCTCTTTGCGTTTTGCACGAAGAAAATTTTCGAAATTGCCTTGATATTTATACAATTTGAAAGCATCTTGTCTGTGGCCTTCAACTTCAGCACATTTGTCATTATACCATAGGTTTCTGTGTTTAGGGACGAAGGGTTTGCATGTAGGAGCTGCCTGGTTGCAGGATTCCTCAATTATGTTCATAAAAGCTTCATAGTTGAAGTTTGGTGAATGCGACAATCCTAAACATAACGAAATTCGGCTCAAAACTGCAAAATCGGTCCGGGGTGTACTGCTTGTAGTAATAGGTATCTATATCTTGGTCCTTTAACCTAAACGATTAATCTATCAAAAAATCGAGACCACAAAACGTTTGGATATTTTAGTTTGATTCATTCAGGAATTATTTCAGTGAACCGGATTAGACCACACCAGCTTCTGTGCGATCATAGGTACTCTTAATGAGCGTCGCTCATAAATCTGTCTTCAAGCCGGTGGATGTAAAAAACTGCTGGGGAGAGACCGGCGTTACAAGATGGATGCTGTACGAATATACTAGTCTTATCGCCGTCTCCGATGGAGTTTTTCATAACCCCGTAGATAGGTGTTCTATTTTATCTACTTAAATTTCAGTTGTTATACTTGTGGATTTCTACGACGTGACTATATACAGTATATTACACTCTTGTAAACATTCCAATATAAGTTTTTATTCCGTGCAAGGGGACCAGTAAACTTTGCAATTCGAGTCCACGTACGGCTACGGTTATTTTATGGGAATGTGTTGTGACGATTTCGGACGTGTTCGCTGGAAAAAACAAACGTCTGAGTTCCAATGAAAGTGGTCACTGTGGGAGAGGAAGCCACGTCAGAACAAGCACATTACATCAGAACGATTTGAGTGATCAAAAGAGTTGGAGTTTCCTTCAATATTCGTCCAAATCGGCTGACGTTTTGTAACCTATTTTGGTTTGTTGAACTCGGTTGAACTGGAAAATCGGAGAACTTCTCGATCCTTTCTTCTATTCCCGCCAGTATTAATTCGATTGTTTTTGGTGTCATCCTGTAGTACTCGAAAAACTTTTTCTTGTTGGTCCCATAATTCTTCAAATAACATATGAAACTCCCTTTATCGTATCCACTATTATACAACTGGCTCACGTGCTTCGACTTCTCACAGTTCACAAGACACACAACTTCAACAACGGAATTTCAATGAAGAAAAAATCGTCAAGTTCGACCATCTTCGCCCTGTGTCATAAATTTACTGACCATCAGAACATGCGTGCGGTTGAACCACCTTGTTCTGACAAAGATATCGGAAGAACTCGTTACAACACATTGTCGTCAGAATTCGCTTCTATAGTCCTTTTGAGGGCCGTACGGCGGACGAACATTCCACATTTTGAATCTACTGAGCACTTTGAATCGTAAAGCGACCAAGTGTATGGACGGGCTATTGTCTAAAATAATGAACCAAAACTGGATAAGGACGTACGAAATTCCAAAAATTCAAAACCTGAATAGACTAATATTATTCAGAACACATTTTTTCGCCAGAAAGTTGATAGCTAACAACTTGAGCTAAAATTGCAACTCATTTTAACATAAATACTTATTGATTGAGTTGAACTTGTGTTCTTGTAAACATTAAATTTGTGAGCTTCACTTTTACGTAGACTTTCTATTATGGAGTACAAAAGATTTCGCAGTCTTTATATTTGTTGGGCAACATGAAAACGAGAATACAAATCTGATAAGTAACCTCGATGGAGAGCACTGATCGTGCATAATTCGTAAGCACCAGTACGTGACTTTCTTGATTCCATCAGGTTTCAAAGCGGAGGAAGCTTCTGGACGATGTTTGTTGATTGAACGTGACACTGACTTGAAATATTGGCTTTACTTACTAGATCCTCCATAATTTATAATTTACTCCGAAATAAGGCCAGGTTTCCATTAATAGATACAATTATTTTCTTGTATTTCAATATTCAGGTTGATTCCTCGCATAACATCATATTTTTATATTTTGTGGGTCGATGAACCGATGCTAGCTAAATTTGAAAGCAAAAAAATCACTATCGATGAGGTAAAATGGTTAAAAGTAGGTTAGTTTACATTTTAAACTCAAAGAAGAAAATATTTATTTATTAGCTATTCAAGTTGATTTGTTAGTGAATAAAGTTTCACTTCATTAAAATAATGTTCAATGACTTTATAAGTAGGTATTTAAAAGGTACTTTTCTAATAGAAACTGCCAAAAAATGTCTGCCAAGCAGCGTGTTGCACTTCGCTTCCACATGTAAGTAACGCGGCCGTACAGAACTTTGGAAATTGTTATGGATGATCTTGGAAGGTGTAGAACAGGGCTGCTCAAACGGTAGATCGCGAGTGCTTTTTTGAGTAGATCTCGAGGAGAAAAAATTTTTTAAGAAGTACCTAGGTAACTAAACTACAACATTTTTTTACGTAATAACAGTGCTTGCGACAAAAGGCGGCTTTATCAAAGGAACGCGTGTTACTTGTCAAAGAAAAGCCGCGTTGTTTCTAGACTAGACTGTACTAGATCATATATCGGCGTCCCGTTTGACGAGAACATTCGAGACTTTTGTTCACGCCGATATAAATGTTGCGCCTGCAGGAATTGGAGTCATTCTGAATTGTAACTTCAAGGCGATACTACGTCGATACAAAGTTTTTTTTTATTAAACAGTGTGAAATGAATGCAGTGAAGAAATCTAAAACGTATCATTTTACTAACGATTGTGAGGAAGATTTTTTCTCCTGTATGGTGAATGATAAGTGCTTTTGTGTTATTTGTCGTGTGTCAGTTGCAATACCTAAGCGTGGTAACGTAGAGAGGCATCATAAAAGGTTCATAAAAAACTATGCAAAAGATTTTCTGCCACAGAGTGAATTAAGAAAACGAAAAGTAAGTAATTTGATATCTTGTTTGAAAAAAGAACAACCCATGTTCACAAGACCAGCCAACTATCAAAAGCTGCTCGATCGCGTCATTTAAAATATCTCATGTATTGGCGAAACACAAGAAACCATTCAAGGATGGATCGATTGTGAAGGAAGCATTTGTTGAAGCGGGTGAGACTTTATTTGGAGATTTTAACTTCAGTTATCTCGTCCGACTGTCACAAGATTCATTGAAGTTATGAGTCAAGAGATAAACTAAAACATGATATCATGGAATGTACATACTTTTCTTTACAGTTCAGCGCATTCAGGCTGAATTATCATATATTTTGGGACAATTCGAAATGCGTTTTTATGATTGGAGTAAATTGGTAAATATAGCATCATTTATGAGTTATCCTTTTCCATGTAAAAACATTGAGGAATTAGCTACTGAAGTAGCAAGTCAGTTTAATATGAACTCATATTCTGTTGAAAATAAGTTGGTGCAGATTACATGAGATACCTATACATCTCAAAGCTGCCGCATATGTACAAATTTCTGGTGTTTAGTATCTGAAGATAAATATCCGAATCGAAGACAAATCGCCCTTCTACTGACGGCAATGTTTGGGTCAACTTAGTTGTGCGAGTCTGCATTTTCTGAAATGAAGATAATTAAATCAAAATATCGTCATCATTGTCATCATGCTTGCGATTAGCACTCAGTGGTTACTTCAGTGGTGAATTAGCTTTAAAAAACAATGAAAATGCATATACCGCACTTTACAGTTCACCATCGTCCACTACTTGACTAAGTCGGGGTTGCGCTGGGTCAGGTAGTTTAAACATACGAATTTGCTCAACCGGCTTGTGCCTATTGTCTGAGTATGATGTTCAAATGAGGATCAGCCCATGAGGGTTAATAATGGACCGCATGTAATCACGAGTTGGAGAAATTGTTATTTACATGAATATTATTCGCATTGGTTAATAATTAACCAAGCAGATCTCTTGTTTTACTGTTTCAACAATTATTGTTACATTTACAACAAACAAGTGACACAACACTGACAAACAAGTGACAAATAAGTGTTAGCATGGTATGAAAATATGCCGCGAAACAGTAAAACAAGATATCTGCTTCGAATAATTAAGAAGATTCTTTATTTTTGTTTGAATGTATGTGCACTTAGTGAGTGAATCCGACTGTGTTCCAAAATTTGGGTGAAAGCGGTTACATGTGAGCAGAACCCCAACTGGGGCACATCTGTACCTCAATCAGTCCCTCAGATATGAATTTGCTTCCTAGTTTACGTCTAGGTAAGATCTAGATAAAATTAAAAGTCTGCTCATTTACGACCTCTCAAAGGGGAACAAAGCTCGCCGGGTCGGCTATTTCTTCATAATATTCTACTTGCATTTCAGGAAAAATAAATAATAACAATAATAATAAAAATGACACTTATGCTCCCAATGAGATGAGTAACCTTTACTGCCTAAAGATCATACTCAGTCATCTTTATTAAAGAATCTCTGTTGAGATTGGGTTTGCCTTATTAAATTAATAAATAAATCACCTGGAAAAGTCGTCGATGACAATGGAAATGAGAAGTGGACGATCCGCGGGTGAGCTTCCATGGCCGCTTTGATCGGCTCCAACACCAAACAAACACCTTCTAACATTTCACCGACTTCCAGTCAGACGAAAATTAATTTTAGTCAGTCTTTATCAACTCCAATCAATTGTTCCTACAAAATACCTGCTTTTCCTACAAAATAATGGAAGTTTTCATATCCGATTGTAACAGTAAAACGGCGGATGATTGTCGATAACGTTACGTGCACCGGAAGTCCTATTTACTTAGAGGAAGCCGTGGAAAACGATAATGAGGTTAGTCTCCATTCAACGCTCTCTCCGAGGTTTTTATTGAATTAGCACTAACAGTCACTTCACACGTGTAATCAAACCCCCTCGAAAACGGTACAAATCACACAAAGGTTCGGTTTTTTTTTTCGTACCAGATAGCCCTCCCACGATGATCGGTCCACTACAGAAACCTAAGCGGCCTCTACTCGATCAACAATTAATAATGTCAATACCCTATCAGAATGAACGTAATACGTATCGATCATCCATTACACTGGTCTGCAACCAAAAAAACTGCATTCGATTTTTTCACCGTTTCCCATGGATTTTTTCATGCTAAAACCGAAACAAGTAATCAGAAAATTCCTTCACGTCTAGTTTCCTGGCAAAACTGGTTTTTTGAATACCACATACGGTGTTATTCAGCGTTAAACATCAATTTGGTAGTCGCTTCCAAGTTGTCAATTTCATGAATTGCATGAATTTTTTCACTCTCGTATTTAGTCACTCCCAGGATTGATACGAAATGAAAGAGTGGGGCAGGGAAAAGGGAGTGGGATATTTTTGAAGTGGGAGAACCGTAAGGATGCCCAAAATCATGTCATAACAAGTCGTTTATTTGATTTTCTGAAAAGTCAGGATGCCTTGCTGTATGTAGTGCAAAAGTTTCTAGGGAATACGAAAGACCCTAACTACAAAACAATTGTGAATCGCAGGTTGGCTGCCTACAAAGCTCAAGGATGCAACATGGGCCTAAAAGTTCATTTCCTACACTCCCATGTCGAATACTTTTCAGAAAACCTGGGAGCGTTAAGTGAAGAACAAGGAGAAAGATTTCACCAAGACATTCCGTAAAAACGCTAAAATAAGCTAGAATAAAATAAGGTAAAAAACTAAAAAAAGGCTAAAATAAGGTAAAAACGCTACCAAGGAAGATGGAACGTCAATATGCTGGCTGACTATTGTTGGATGCTCAGGAGGAATACGGACAATACTGGAGCACAAAAACGTGTGCAACGAAGTATCAAAGAAAAAAAAAGGTTCTACAAGCAAACTGAATGAAGTTTTTGAGCATTTTGTACTGAATAGTAAACAAATACTTTCTCTTATTTTGAGTTTATAGACAATACAAATTGTGGCGTTTTTTCTACGTTTTCGTTTTTTATGTCCCCCTCTCCCCTAATTTGCAAGAAAACTTTACGTGATGGAGGAAAATAGCGGTCATTTTTGGATTCAGCACACCAAAAAACATAAACATTTAGCTAAAATATTCTATGCAGCTAATCAAAATTTTCTTTGCAGACCTGTGTTAAATTCAAAATTAAAAAGATTAAAAGCAGACAAAATGTATAGCTTGAGACAGTTACTGAAGGAAATAAAGAAATTATTTCTGACGTTCCAGGGTTAGGATGAACTGGAGAACTGAAACGATGTAGAAATGTCACTCCTTGTAATAACATTATTATTGATAGTGTAGGGGCCGCATTACATTAAACTGAGTGTCTACATTATGGGCACATCCACAACGAATGTATAATGTTTTAGATCTATTTCGTAATCTTTAGTCGATAGTTTTGAAGAAAAGAAAACATAAAATGAAGCTTCTCAAATTTATCCATGAGTTGAAGGCTTTGAAACGAATGGTGAACGATTTTCGAAAGATGAAAATAACGAAGATTCTTTAATTATTAAAAGTTCCTTAGCAGCGACTTGGCTAAGTTAGTTGTAAGTGAAACGGGTTGGTCGAGGTGAAGCAGGAAAGAAGCGCCTTCACATTTTTAAATGTGACCCGCACTACACATATGTAGCTTATGTTGCGTTCTGCATGGTTGCGGCGCCGTCTCTGTTGAGATTTTCGTTAGGTGTAAAACTTCACTATCCGATGGAGTGCAGTCACGTTTTAATGGTAATGAATTCAGTTGTTATGTATTCTTTTAGTGGTGGTGTCAGTTTGAGTAGGTATCTACGGTACATAATAACTAGGTATTCAGTAAAACTTTGTCGTGAATAATTCTGCAACGCCTGTGAAAAACGCTGCAAATTCTTTCACTGGGGCTTATTCTTCAATTGGCTTGCGTTCATGATTTGAATTTTTACTAAGCTTTGGAGTGTGCGTGTTTCACAGGATGAAGCGATTATTGAATTTCAGGAGAAATGAATGGAGCACGTAAATCTGTTCTCAACCAAAATACCTATTTGGATCGATCAGTTGATCATATTTGTGTGCCTCCTGAAATTCAATAATCACTCTATCCTGTGAAACATGCACACTCCGAAGCTTAGTATAAATTCAAATCATGAACGCAAGCCAATTGAAGAATAAGCCCCAGTGAAAGAATTTGCAGCGTTCTTTTATTGAACCTCAATAACCCCCCCCCCCCTCCCACAATAAAAACATCTATAATTTATCAAGTCCTTTAGCACTCGTATTGCGTTAAAACTTCCCCAAATCCAAATTTAAACGATGTAGCCAAAGGTAGACAGATGTAGATGATGCACACAAATGTCAACTGATCAATCCAAATAGGTGTTTTGGATGAGAACCAATTTACGTGGTCTATGCATATCTCCTGAAATTCAATAATCGCTCTATCACCTGTAAAACACGACACTCCGAAGCTTAGTAAGATTCAAATCATGAACGCAAGCCAATTGAATAATAAACCAAAGTGAAAGAATACTTATTTACCCCAGTAATAATATTGAATAATAAACCCCAGTAATAATATTTACCTATATATTATCAGCGTTTCATGCATATCAGAATGCTTCAAGCCGTATATCGGTTACTAACTACACTACAAGTATTCACATTCGTTTCGGCACGATCTATTGTCCTGGAAAGGATTAACTACAACTAATAATATTGAATAATAAACGTCTCGGCACACCGAGGCCCTCTCCACTGTGGACTCTGTTCGGCACGGTCGAGGCTCACTTTCTGACTTTCTGTAGGAGACTGTACCTTTAACAGTCTCCTGTTTTTATTAACAGTCAACAGCTGATCATGTTTACCCCGACGTGTCAACGAGACGACGCGATTATCTGGTCAGTATTCCACAATGTCTTCCCGCATCAAAGTGATTGCCTCGAAACGTGCGATAGCTATCATAGTCGACAACAAATTCAAATTCTTCTTCTTCTTCAAGTTCTTCGAAGCGAGCTGGTTCCCAGACCACTGTCCCCAGCCTCAAAAGAAAGGCAGCGAAAAATTCGGGAATTGAGGGTTCTCCTTGACCAAAATCAAATAAACCCGAAGAACTTCGTGATGAAGATGGGCCAAAAAAAGAAACCAGTTCGGTTGGTGGTGCAATAGCACAGATAATATTATTAACACGACCCAGACGACGAATGTGTCTGAGATTTTTATGACTAAGTGTCTTATGTGATGATGAATTATTATGATTAAAATATTAGTATTTTAGTACATTAGTACAGTTTAGTACATTTTTGGCACTGCAATAAAAGTTTGCTTTTTCTTTGCTTTTTTTTGTTTGTTTGTTTTTTCTGCCCATGGTTTCTAAGAGTATGTTATGAGAGTTTGGACGGTGTACAGTCACGGTAGAAATTTTTTTGGGAGTGTGCCGAATGGAGTTGTATTTTCCGGAAGACCGCCGCATTCACTACAACTCGATGCTATCGGCCGGACATCACTAGGTTACAAACAAACAATAATAAACCAAAAACGCAAATGTTGGCACCATAAATCGGGCCATACATCGGGAACTGTGGACCTGGGGAGGGGCTCATTCTATTCCTGACGATATGTTCTTAAAATAGGTTTACATTCATGTCGCTTGGACTTGTTTTGAGGTTTCTAGACCAAAAGTGGCCAAGATGAATTCCACCCAAATTGAGTTACCGTGCTGAGTGAAGAGAAGTCGTTTCATCTTCGTTGTGGCCACCAAGGTTACAAACTGGAGCAAGAAATGGAAAATGAAGCTAAACAAATCCAAGTCAGTTCACATTAACTTCACCAACCGAAAAATCACAGCCCTAGAACTTGTGACTTTAAAATCTAAATTGGTGTGGAATCGTCACATTGAGAAGAAAAAGAAGGAACTGAAGATTAAATACAGGAAAATGTATTGGCTGCTGAGAGCAGATCCCGTCTTTCACTACACAATAAACTGCTTATCTACAAACAGATTTTACGCCTGTCCTATTTGGACATACGGGATTCAACTGTGGGGCTGTGCCAAAAAGAAAGTACAAACTTGTCAGAACAAAATCCTGAGAAGTATAGTTGGTGCCCCCTGGTATATGCGAAATGATGACATTCATCGTGATTTTAAGGATGGAACAGTCAACGAAATCATCATAAAATACACCCAGAAGCACGAAAAACGACTCCACAAGCACAAGAACCCGGAGATGCTCAAAGTTTTGGACTACGAAGGAAAACTGCGGCGCCTCAAGCGAAACAAGCCATCGGACTTGACTGTGCTGTGGAAATTATAGTGAAGTGTGTTCCAGTTAACATTGTGATACTCTGTAGGGTTGGTTTGTTGAAATCTCACCCTGTACGTTGTGTCCATTTATGAGATGAAATACTGCTAGATGATGTATCCTACAATCAGTTGCAATAAATAAAATCACGTCAACGTCATGTGGAAAATTCCAAACTTCACACTTCCACAATATAATCCTGATTGTAGGTGAAGGTTCTGGTGTTATTGATGGTCCTATTTAAAATAGGCGACTTTGAGTTAACTACTTATTCACTGGTGCGTCAGAATAGTTCTGACTTTACTATATTTTTTATTATATTTTACTATATTAGTTCTGTCTCTACTATATGATGAGAATAATACGTAAGGGACGTAAATGAATCACTGAAATTGTGAGGTGATGGAATGGTATAGTTGCCCCTTCAATTGAGGTGGATGCGGTAATAATGCTCCGATTTGCTCAGAGGATGAACCAGACGCTTGATAACGTCTGATTCATCTCCCAAGGCGACGGATTTTGAAATCGGGAAGGCCCAATATAACCATCACACATTTTAATAAGGATTTGTTTTATTGAGCTCCAATAGGAAGATATTAACGGGAGGAGATCTAACTAAGCTGTGGTCAGGAAATATTGTCGAATGCAATTCAATAGGGTACAAGAGATACCGCAGTGGGGAGTAGTATTATGAAGAAAGCGATTGGGTAAGATGAATCAGTAATGTTTTATATTACTAATGATTGCTGTACGCACCTTGATAAGGAAAGAGCTCTACCCTGTTCAGAGTCTTTCATGCCGCCGTTCAATAGAACGGCATCGGCGACAGTTCTCGAGAGCTGCTACAAATAGCATATCTCCTATAGTAGACCCAATACCCATTTTATTGTTTACGAGGACGTAAAAAAGTTTATTCGGAGTAGAACAAGTTTAATAGGCAGTAAAATAGGCAGCGAGTTCCTTTAAAATGTAACTTCCGTGTAAAAGTTGGTTTAATAAGTAAACCTCAGTTCAGATATTCTTTCAAGTTAAACTCCATACACTGCAATCAGTTCCGTAATTCCTTCATTTGTCAGTGTGTGATTGCAGTCAATATTTAAAAATTAGAACGTTCCTTGGCTCGAAATTTCGATAATGGAGTTTAAAAAAGTTCCACCTGTGCATTAAGATCATGTGAGCGACTTATCCTGAAGTATAGTATTACTAGTACATTTCTGTTGCATTGTGACGACGTTCGAGAACTTTAATAACAAATATTATGCTAATCATCATTTTAATGGCAATAAAAATCTACTCAGTGGATGTTTTTGACATTTTCATGTCTTTGCTAAGTCACATGAACAAAAATCGTCACGAAAGTTGTAAACGAAAATTGTCTCAGCTATGGGTTACGGTCGCCCTAGGTACACAGACACAAATATAAACAAAATTGCATCTGTGTGCAAGTTTTGCGAGTCGTTAGGACAATGTGCCTTGTAAGCATACACCGGCCATTAAAATGTTTCCTTGAGCGTTTCCTTCAATTTTGTCACAGTGTTCTTATCGATGTTCAGCTTATATTAAGAAACTAACGTACATTTTTTGAGTAGGTACAAATTTCTGCATAGCTTTTCAAATCCTTTCCCGAGTTTGTGTTTCATTCTGCTTCGGTAATGTATTACGTGGTTCAAAACGCCCTAACATTGGTATGGAAATTACTTAATTTTGGAGCTTCTCAATTTTTCTCGAAAAGTTCCTATTTCGGTGTGGTATATTAACTTATCGTCGGGTTCCGGGTAAAAGTGACCAAGTAACATTTTTTTCAAAATGAGCTTTTTTGTCATTCCGGTACTAAGGAACGTTGTCTACTGTGTGTTGTTGCTAAGAACGTTATCTTCAAACTGATATGCAAGAAATACTTGAAAATAAATTTTACCTGCCTGACCCATAGAGTTTTATGTGACCAAATGGCATTTGAAATCAACCACAAAACACGAGATGGATTATAAATGTACTCTCGCTGGTGCATGTAAATGTTATCAATTGCCATTTGATCACTTTTACTGTGTAAGATTTGTAAGATTGGATAGTGGGCAGGTGAAAATGACCAATTACAGTGATAGGTAATGGATAACCTTTTCTAACAGAAATTTTAATTTCCACTAAGCTTTAGATGTGCGTGTTTCACAGGTGATAGAGCGATTATTGAATTTCAGGAATATGCATAGAGCACGTAAATCTGTTCTCAACCAAAATACCTATTTGGATTGTTCAATTGATCATATTTGTGTGCCTCCTGAAATTCAATAATCGCTCTATCACCTGTGAAAAATGATCAAATAGAGTTTTCCAAAAACAGCTCTATCATTAGTGGAAATTAAAATTGAAGCACGATATCATGAAAGAATTTGCAGGTTTTGCTTCTGCTACCTTATATCATTTAAACTGCGCTCCATATTTGCAGTTCACTTTATACTACCCAACGTCTCTCTTGATTTCATATCAGACCTACATCAAATTAAAGGAAACTCACTCCCATATTCGAGTTGAGGGCGCTTGGAACGGCCAGATGGGAAACTGCCAGTCAAGAAGGCGATAACAGAACTCGAAAAACGCAAATCTTGGCCGCATTAATCATGCCATAAATCGGGAATGGTTTGACCTACAGACCTGGGAAGGGCTCATTCGATTCCTCATGGAAAGTTCTACAAAACAAGTCCACATTTAGGCCGCCTTGATGTTTTTTGAGGTTTTTAGGGATTTTACAAAACTTTGACAACCCTTAAATGGCACTTCAATTTGAGTTAGAAAGCTGGCTAAAGTTTTGGGTTAGAATGTCCAGTTGTCGGACCAACATGGATTTTTCTGAAGTTGATTGAGGGAGAGTTTTGGGTTTGAATGTCCTGATGTGTATGAAAAGCATTCAAATTTATGCAAATACTTGTATAATGTTTTGGCACTTGTACAATTTGTAACTGTTATATACGGTTTTCACCCAACATTTTACTTCTTGAGGTGAGTGAGACCCAAACTGTTACGTTTTCCACCCACTATAGATATGAAAAACCTGTGTCTGCAGCCCCTGAGCCTTATTCCTAAGGCGTATCGGTTCCCAGGATATCCACACGGTATGGTGGGCTAATCACTCCAACCCTTAGAAGAGGTTAACTACTCCATCACGTCGCCTCGTCGTTACAGACGAGATCCTTAAAAAATATGGAATTTAAAATTTAAAATTTTCCTGATCGAACCCACTATACCTAGAGGTATTAACAAACAACACGATAAAAAAACTTACAAAATTATTTTATTGCCGTCTCTATCAAACAGTCACACAACATTCGCACTAAGTTACAACAATGCATTAAACAAATAAATAACAATGTGTCGCGTCACTTTTACTATTACACAAAGTGAAAACTCAAAAAAAAAATTTTTAAATAGGTACAAAATTTGCGTGTTTTTCCACCATGTTAAAAAACAAAATTATTCTAAAAAAATAATAAATT
>JAVIWC010000102.1:0-15693 GCA_031894815.1 Creontiades dilutus | reverse complement strand
AATTATGGCAGATTTCGAAGTCACAACTTTATTATAGGTCAATTTAAGTGGACGATCGTAATTTTTTATTGCGAAGAAAATCAATCATTCCTTCAACATTTGCTTCTTGCCATTTGTTTTGCTATATCGAGCGATCGATGTAAAGTTGTAAACGGCTACAAAAATTATGTATGATGTATATTTTTATATTTATATTTATATGTATAAATACAACGGAGGTGTATAATTGGGGTTCAGTACCTGTCCACAATGTGCAGACTTGCTGTAATCGTCGCTATCGCAGTGTGTTTAGGACACATCGCTCCCAAAGGGGTAAGACACGGTGTGAAACGATGAATTCTTTGGACGACACTTTTCTCCCACGTTGGGCAAATTTCGAAAATCCTACCAAAAAATAACAAAAAACGCTGCAAATTCATTCACTGGGGTTTATTATTCAATTGGCTTGCGTTCATGATTTGAATTTCTACTAAGCTTTGGAGTGTGCGTGTTGCACAGGTGATAGAGCGATTATTGAATGTCAGGAGATATGCATAGAGCACGTAAATCTGTTCTCAACCAAAATACCTATTTGGATTGATCATATTTGTGTGCCTCCTGAAATTCAATAATCGCTCTATCACCTGTGAAACACGCACACTGCAAATTCTTTCAGTGGGGATTATTATTCAATTTTTTTTATTTGAGTTGCATTCATGATTTGAATTTCTACTAAGCTTTGGAGTGTGCGTGTTTAGAGGTGATAGAGCGTTATTGAATTTCAGGAGATATGCATAGACCACGTAAATCGGTTCTCTACCAAAACACCTATTTGGATTGATCAGTTGATGATATTTGTGTGCCTCCTCTACGTCAGTCTACCTTTGGCTACATCGTTTAAATTTGGATTTGGGGAAGTTTTAACGCAATACGAGTGCTGAAGGACTTGATAAATTAGGTATAGATGTTTTTATTGTTGGGGGTTATTGAGGTTCAATAAAAAACGCTGCAAATTCTTTCACATGGGGTTTATTATTCAATTGGCTTGCGTTCATTATTTGAATTTCTACTAAGCTTTGGAGTGTGCATGTTTCACAGGGTAGAGCGATTATTGAATTTCAGGAGGCACACAAATATGGTCAACTGATCAATCCAAATAGGTATTTTGGTTGAGAACAGATTTACGTGCTCCGTGCATATCTCCTGAAATTCAATAATCGCTCTATCCTGTGAAACACGAACACTCCAAAGCTTAGTAGAAATTCAAATAATGAACGCAAGTCAATTGAATAATAAACCCCAGTGAAATAATTTGCAGCGTTTTTACAAATAATTTTACATAAGTGTAACGAGTGTTACGTTTCAGAATGCAGAAGAACATCCCCCGGAATTGCAGAGCTTGGTCGAAGGCCTCCTCAAGCAGTTAGATAGCGACGTGAAAGTGTCGAAAATCTTAACCCACGAAACTAAAGAAGTGAGTATTACCGAATATTCGCTCAATTGTGTTATTCTCAAGACTGTTGCGTGGTAACTTACTCGTAAGGAACACATAATTATGACAATAAACGCAGTGACCAAGGGGTCTGTCACTTCAACCTTGTGAAGGGGAAGGAAGAAGGGATCCAGACAGTATAAAAGCCCAGACACCACGATCAGTGGGCTATTTTAGCCTTAACCCATTCAGCGCTGACCCCGACTCAGGGACTAGCCCCCCAGAAGAAGAAGAGGAAGAAGAAGAAGAAGAAGAATGAAGAAGAACACCCCCCCCCCCCTCAAGGTATATATTGAAGGTTAGCCCTCAACGCGCTTACTCGCCCCGTGAATTTTACGATGCTCTGTTACAAAAAATGATACCATGTAACATGTAAGCTTGATAATGCTCAGAATATGGTTTCATTTGATTCAATGTTCCTAAATAACCATGGTTATGTGGGATAAATTGCAATAAAAAGGGATACACACTTTTCAAAAAGTATTATGTAATATGTTCAAAATTTCCAAACACATGGATACGGAAACGATGCACTCTGTTGAGTAACTGGGGACCTAGTGAAGGGATTTCATCAATGGCGGACTCCATAGAACGATTCCCCACGTCAGGGCTGTGGTTTAAAGTTTTTAGGTGGCAGCAGAGGCCGCGTCATGTATGTCATGACGCCAGCCCTCGGCAAAGACCGGCGCGTCATGTACGGCATGTCACCAGCACTGAATGGGTTAAGCAGGGTTCACATCCCGCGGGCACGTCTGGAAATTCGGATAGGGGAAGCTAGTAAAAAGCAGTGGTGGGGATGGAGGGGAATCGGCTGAACACAAGCTAACAACTCGTTTCCCGCGCTTCCTCCCACAGCTGTTTCGGTTCCTGACGCCATTCCATATGCGCAGTACCGAATTGCGCAGATGCAAAACGAAAAATATCTGAAAAATCTGATGCGTACAGTTTGCTTCAAAAGTGCCTGTCCAGAAAAAATATTCCCCCTCCCAAGCTGATATCCAATTAATCAGCTGCTTGTAAGAACTTTCCGTATAGCTTTCCAGGCGGATCCAAACCCTGCTATACTCCGAGTCAACGCTCTGATGTATGCAGAAGTTGTATTCTGGAAACAGCTAATCACTTGCTCAACTTGATCTCTTCACCTCAGAGATACAAAGTCAGATGCTGCAGACACAGGTCTGGTATCTTCGACTTTCTACGTTGAACATCTATCTTATTCCAAGTTAAAGTGACTGGTGTATGCTGACTAAATTGTAGCCATCTACACTACTTATCTTCCTACCCTCTGAATATTTAGGCCGCAGCTCCACTGGCTGTAATTGATCACGCCATAATTTTTGCGTTACACGCAACTGTTGGGTGGCTCCACGGGCAACAGAGAACCAACTGCAATCCGTCGCGCCACTATGGCTTCACTAGCAGTAGAAGTCAGTGTGGTAGACGTGACCGATGAACGATCATGCCACAAGTTACTGAGACGCGACCGACGATGCATTCTACAGCTAGTGGCACAAGGTAGTGGCAGCAAAATGTTGCGGTAGAATAGGACCAGTTCCATTTGCGCGTGACTCTACCGTCAAATGTTTCACGCTGCAGACTGTCGCTAGTGAAGCCACCTCCGTTTGTTTCCTGCCTTCTCATATCTCTGACTTACCAACTGCACTTCGTAGCGCAATCAGCTACAGCCAGTGGAGCTGATCCTTAAGCTGGATGCGGCAGACGCTCAGCCTTCTGGAATCGTCGGTTTACACTACGGCAAAGCCTGAGCCGTTTGGGCTTCTTGATCCATTGAAGTGGCCAAAGTGGGAATTCAATCCTCCTTTAGAGGCCAGCCATGTGGAGAGAATGGGTGAGGATAGGACCGTGCGTAAGGTATATAAAGGAAAGCCAGGAGGCCGCAGATTGCGAGGAAGACCGCGGAAAAGGTGGCTTGACGATGTGGAGGAGGACTTAAGGAAAATCAGAGCCGGGAGATGGAGGTCAAGAGCTCAGGATTGAGCTGACTGGAGAAATGTCGTTGAGGAGGCCAAGGCCCTTCATGGGCTGTAGCGCCGAGGAGTAAGTAAGTTTAGAGGCCTGCAGCAGGAAATCCATGTACATTACATCCACGGTTGCCCCTTCCAAAGGCTGGGGCGATTAAATCCCACTACACTCCTAGGATGACTGTGACTAGAATGCCCTATGCCACCATTTTAAGAATTAGAATCTATTTCATTTCATTCATTTTTCAAACCGCCTAAATGTTTTTCCACTTTTTCAGACATCAGAAGGAATCAAACACACTATCAACTACATCACGAAGGACAGCGACATCTGCATCCTTACGTATCTCGTAGCGTCCTGGCAAAACTCCAACTATCCTCAGGAAGTCAAGAATCACTGTTGATTAGGAACGATGTAACTTGTCACGCACAATAAGGCAATTAATAAATCAATTACCCATTTATTTATGGTATTCAATAATCAACCCAGAAAAAAAGAACTCAACAAAAATGAAATTGTCAACCCCCCTTTAAAGGTGTGTGACACATAGGTGTGGCACATAGCTTCCTCGTATCCATAACATGACTGTATAGATCATTGAAAATTATTATTGACTAAAGAACTTCGTTCAATTAGGCGAAGTAAATATTGAATTAGGGTAAATTTATTGTTATGCAGGAGCATAACTTGAGAAAATAAAGGTAGGCATGTTCAACTATTGAATTAACTATAAAATATACCTAATAAGTCCGAACAATCCCTGAAAATTTCATCGAAATCGGTCAAGTTATGCGCGTAACAAGGATTTCGCGTTTGCACATGCGCGGAGGCTATTATTGATCCGGGGGTTATGAAACTCATAGGGGATCATCTACACATCAAACCAAACAATCCCTGAAAATTCCATCGAAATCGGTCAAGAACTCCCAGAGTTATGCGCAACAAGGATTTCGTTTGCGCATGTGCAGAGACTACTATTGATCCGGGGGTTATGAAACCTATAGGGGACCATCTACACCCCAAACCAGCACAACCCCTGAAAATTTCATCAAAATCGGACTATAACTTCGTGTAGTTTTGCCCGTAACAAGGATTTGCTGACAGACAGACAGACAGACAGACACACAGACAGACACGGAACCAAAATTGTTCAGAAAGGTCTAAAACGCAAAATGCGAGTGGAATTTTTGATTTTGGAGACAAAAAAATTTTCACATTCCGAAAGTGAAAACAATGCTTCCGCTACTTTAGTAGACTCGGAAGCAATATACCTAATAAGTCCGAACAATCCCTGAAAATGTCATCGAAATTGGTCAAGAACTCCCGGAGTTATGCGCGTAACAAGGATTTCGCGTTTGCGCATGCACGGAGGCTATCATTGATCCGGGGGTTATGAAACTCATAGGGGACCATCTACACATCAAACCGAACAATCCCTGAAAATTTCATCGAAATTGGTCAAGAACTCCCAGAGTTATGCGCGTAACAAGGATTTCACGTTTGCGCATGCGCAGAGGCTACTATTGATCCGGGGGTTATGAAACCTATAGGGGACCATCTACACCCCAACCCGCACAACCCCTGAAAATTTCATCAAAATCGGACTATAACTTCGTGTAGTTTTGCCCGTAACAAGGATTTGTTGACAGACAGACAGACACGGAACCAAAATTGTTCAGAAAGGTCTAAAACGCAAAATGCGAGTGGAATTTTTGATTTTGGAAACAAACAAATTTTCACATTCCGAAAGTGAAAACAATTTACTACTTTAGTAGACTCGGAAGCAAAATGTAGGTATTTATTTTTCAGCAAAATTGATGTATTATTAATTTTGTTGAAGCTCTCTTGAAAATCATTGAAATCATCGTTGAAAATAAACCGCAAAGGAATCACCCAAAAGGCAATGTCATTGTTGAACGATATAATCTCAACAAAAGCGGGTTAACGGTTAACATTTGTTCACACTTTGTAGGTTAACCGTTAACCTACAAAGTGTGAACAAATGTTAACGCGAATACGCGATTGCGAGGGAAATCAAACCACGCGGCGTGAGCGTTTGCCGCACGGTGCCGCGCCGTTACGTCTGACACATCCATAGAATCACATTGTTAGGGCCAATTCACACTGAACGGGCGTATGGCGGTGACGTGGCACTGTCGTGGCGAAGACGTGGCACTGGCGTGGCGACAGACGTGGCACACAGAAGTGGGCACACGCCAGTGGCACAGAAAGGGCACACTCATCAAGTATCGCGACGTACGATTTCTCACTTGATGACTGAAGAAGGTTTCAATTAGGGATGTCAAGAAAATATCGATATTCTTCCGTCGATATATCGATATTTTTGGGCGATATTTTCCATTCCGATATATCGACATTAAATGTACACTATCGTATCCGATATTTTTAAGCCGTAAATCATCAAATCAACCATATCCTACATCTTAGGCTGCAGAACACAAAAAAACACTGCTCTAATTTCACTACAGTTTTAAATCTTTGAAAGTGTATAAAACAAACCGTCGTTTGAAATGGCTGAAGATTGCAAAAAAGAAGAAGAAGCTACAGGTTGCCATTATGAATTTCAAAGAACAAATTATTGAGACATCCTACTAATCAGACCGAATTACTGACATAGTACAGGGCTGCAAAATGAATAATTACAATATTGATTTATTCCAATCCTGCAGTAGCGACCGTATCCATAATGGATTATAATTAATTATTACTGTCAGTGATGTTTCTGCTCAAGCATGGGAAGAGTATTCTCCAGCAGTTTGCTATCTCAGGTGAAAAGTCTCCCTATCCATCACGGATGTCAAGAAAATACCGATATATCGAAATAGCTATATTCTTCCGTCCATATACCAATATTTTTGGGAGATGTTTTCTATTCTTATACATCGACATTAAATGTACACTATAGGATCCAATATTTTCCAGTCGTAAATCATCATATCAACCATATACTACATCTTATTGCTCAAAACTAATTTTATAATTTCCATTGAAGAATGGAGGAATTATCTTAGATGAGGTAGGCAAATCATAGGTAAAAAAGGTAGGGGCATCTTGGAGACTTGGGTTCTAGCCAGTTCGAGGCTTACTGGACAGCACTCAATCAGAGGGTTTTCCTCACCGCTATCCTTAACCAATATTGGTTTGATTGCATTTTTTTTCCTTCTTACTTCACTTACACTGATTTTACAACCCTACATGCGATAAATGACTTCCCTGGATCCTGGTACATAATTATTATCATGAATAAAGTTTAATTGAATTCTTGAGAGGTTTCTTTACCTGTGGTAGAATGAAATTGAATAATGCATTTTCATTCACTGGACTTATACGTAATTCGGATTAGTTTGGAAAAAATATCGATGACCGATATATCGAAGTTTTCCTTCGATATATCGATATTTTTTCTGATATTGACATCCCTAGTTTCAATCTCCTATTTTTAATTTTCCAACCAAATCTCGAAAATTAATCCCCGTAACGATCTGATAACAGGTGCCTAAAAAAACGGACGCAAAATAGACAAATTTCGTTCGTTATTCCGCAAAAATTGAGTAAAATAAAAAAAAAACGGATAGCATTACGTGAATCAGCGTTAAAAAACAATGACAATTCTTGTGCCACACTTTACAGATCACCATCATTCACTATTAACATGGAACATGTTTTTAGCCGGGCCTATCTAATAAAAAAGCGTTATACAGAAAGTGTCACGAAATTGTTCTGATAGTTTTCACGTACAACCGAGCTGTTTCTAGGGAAATGAAAGTTGGTCAGTTTTCGACGGACGAAAATCGTTCTCCATTCGTTGGAAAGCTCTCGATTTATCACGCAGGGCTTACAGACAACATAAAGAGAAAGAGGAACAAGTTGAAGCTAAAAACATGTTCCATGTATTGTGATGTTAGCCACTAAGGCTCAAAGCAGAGCGCCGAGTTTGACTATTTTGGGGTTGCGAAACTTTGCGTGCTCGCTGAATCGATTACGCGCAATGAAAAAAATTGGTTGAGGGGTCAAATTTCCATAAAATGTTAGATAAAATTCGAATCTGGAATAAAAAATAGGGGTTCTCATCTGAAATAAGGAAGTTAGTGTAGACTGCGCAAAAATGATATTTGAGATCCTTGGAAAAAATTATGAAGATTAAAAAAAAAAAAAAAATGTTTTTTGTTTACTCCCATTTTGACGATTTTAGGAGGGGGGGCAACTCGTGGGACACCCTGTACGTAAATACATGTACGTAATTTTATGAAAATTACTAATGCTGCTTTAAGTACTTATTTATTTATGGTATTTACTTATACATTTAAAGGAAAGATAACGAAAAATTTGCGACAAAAAATGTGATCACCACAATTTGTATTAAATAGAGTAATCTTACATTGAGCATCAAATTGCATATTTCCCAGATCCATCCTATTAACCGGAATCCTTACCTAATACCACCTGCGGTGAATCTTATAAAAATAAAAATATTAAAGGAATACCAAAACCTTTTCCACATCGTGAAATAGGAGCCCCATAGTAGTTCTTGGAGCAATAAATACATTTATTGAATAAATAACTATATCTATTTCCAAAACCTTGCGTATAATTTTTCTCGAACCTTATATATCTATATATAAAATAACCTAAGTAATTAATAAAGTTAAAAAAGGGAATTTTATCAAGAATACGTAATCAAGTAAAGGTAGAATTGATATAACAATTCCTTACAAGTATTACAGGTATTTACTTATACATTTAAAAAAGATTAAATTTTTGGAAAAAATGTTGTATTGTGATCACAATTTGTATTAAATAGAGTACAACTTACATTGAGCATCAAATTTCGTCGCAATTTTCTGCTAGGCCTGGTCTTGGGAGCTCCTAGTACAATAATCCGTCCCCAGGTAATCAACGTTAACGCGATTGCGAGGAAAATCAAACCACGCGGCGTGAGCGTTTGCCGCGCCGTTACGTCTGACACATCCAACAGATCGCGATAGGCCAGCTCGCTCGCGTTCGTTTTCCACGTAAGCCAAGACGCGGCGTGTGGTTGCCACGACGCCTGCGGCTCGCGATTCCTTCATGTACCTAAACAGGCGCGAGCGGCGCCGTCCTGTGGAAGAGTTTTCTCTCAAAAAGCGCGGCGAGGCAAGCGGCCAGCCCGAGAACCTCATTCCCAGCGCCCGAGAACCTTGGTTCCAGCTTCAGTTTTCTTCAATGCATTTCTAAAATATGGGCATTAACTTTCACGCGTTCGCGCCAACATGACTCGCGCTCGCGTAGCTGTCTATTGACAGCTTCCAGTTTCGATGTTCAGTTATTTTCAATGCATTTCTACAATATGGGCATTAACTTTCACGCGTTCACGCCAACATAACTAACGCTCGCGTAGCTGTCTATTGACAGCTTCCAGTTTCGATGTTCAGTTATTTTCAATGCATTTCTACAATATGGGCATTAACTTTCACGCGTTCGCGCCAACACGACTCACGCTCGCGCGGCTGTCTATCGACCGCCCTTGATTTTTCAATCGTCATCTTGCTGGTTTTTCTACTTTCCATTGCAGTAAATACAAAAGAACTAGAATATCCACAAAATTTATTTTTCATAAAAAAAGTCATTACTATCCAATATAATCCAAGTTAATATCTCACCTATTTACGCTTTTTAGTATTTTTTTGACGCTGTTGATCTTTATGTTCTGTCATTATTGTATGTTTATCATTGTTTTCATTATTGAATGTTTATTTAGACAATTTCAGGAGATATGCATAGAGCACGTAAATCTGTTCTCAACCAAAATACCTATTTGGATTGATCAGTTGATCATATTTGTGTGCCTCCTGAAATTCAATAATCGCTCTATCACCTGTGAAACACGCGCACCCCAAAGCTTGGTAGAAATTCAAATAACGAACGCAAGCAAATTGAATAATAAACCCCAGTGAAAGAATTTGCAGCGTTTTTTTTATTGAACCTCAATACCCCCCCCCCCCCCACAATAAAAACATCTATAATTTATCAAGTCCTTTGGCACTCGTATTGCGTTAAAACTTTCCCAAATCCAAATTTAAACGATGTAGCCAAAGGTAGACTGATGTAGAGGAGGCACACAAATATCATCAACTGATCAATCCAAATAGGTATTTTGGTTGAGAACCGATTTCTATGCACATCTCCTGAAATTCGATAATCGCTCTATCACCTGTGAAACACTCACACTCCGAAGCTTAGTAGAAATTCAAATCATGAATGCAACTCAAATGAATAAAATTGAATAACCCACTGAAAGAATTTGCAGTGTGCGTGTTTCACAGGTGATAGGGCGATTATTGAATTTCAGGAGGCACACAAATATGACCAACTGATCAATCCAAATAGGTATTTTGGTTGAGAACCGATTTAAGTGCTCTATGCATATCTCCTGAAATTCAATAATCGCTCTATCACCTGCGAAACACGCACACTCCGAAGCTTAGTACAGGTTCAAATCATGAAAGCAAGCCAATTGAATAATAAACCCCAGAGAAAGAATACTTATTTACCCCACTAATGATATTGAATAATATTTACCTATATATCATCAGCGTTTCATGCATATCAGAATGCTTCAACCCGTGTGTCGGCTATAAACTACAACTATCAACATCGGCTATCACTCCAGTATCCACATTCACTACAACTCGACGCTATCGGCATCACTAGGTTACAAACAAACAATAATAAACCAAAAAACGCAAATGTTGGCACCATAAATCGGGAATGGTTTGACCTACGGACGTGGGGAGGGTCTCATTCGATTCCTCATGGTATGTTCTTCAAATAGGTAAATATTTAGGCCGATTCGACTTGTTTTGAGGTTTTTAGGGATTTTACAAAACTTTGACAACCCTTAAAGGGCACTTTAAATTGAGTGAGAGAGCTGGCTCAAGAATTGGGGCGTCGTCGGACCAAGATGGATTTTTCCTGCAACAGGAAAATTCCTCTTGCAGTATTGGTTTCATTTTTTTGTCGAAAATCGGGGTTTAGAATAAATATATAAACTCTAACAATTTATTTTGAAGAATGACTTAACGGCAACGTAGATGTCGTTTTGCACGATTTTATTTGTTCAACACAAAATGCATGAATTAAACGTTTAAAAAACTGGTTTATTACAATAAATACGATGTATTGTAATGGATCATTCAATTTACAGTCCCTCAAAAACCTGTCTTGAAAGAAAATATTCTAATAAATTTTATATTTGTTTAAAGAATGAATCAACGGCAATTTCATTTGCAAAAAATTTAAACATTTTATTTTTTAAATACCCAAAAACATGTTTAAATAGAATATACAATAAAATTATTACAATAAATACGATGTATTGTAATGGATCATTCAACTTACAGTCCCTCTTACGGTATTGATTGATTTTTCACCGCTCTGCAGTTGGTTGGGAAGTAAGACTGGTTTTAGTGTTGATTTTATTGTATTCAAAATCGAGCTTTAGAATATAAATATTCTAATAAATTTTTTATTTTTGTAAAGAATGAATCAACGGCAATGCAGATGTCGTTTTTTCACATTTTGTTTGTTCAGCAAAAAATTTAAACATGAAATTTCTTTTTTTAAAGACCCAAAAACATGTCTCAACCAAAATCATTGTTTAAATAGAATATACAATAAAATTATTACAATAAATACGATGTATTGTAATGGATCATTCAATATACAGTTCCTCTTGTAGTATTGATTGATTTTTCACTGCTCTGTAGTTGGTTGGGAAGTAAGACCAGTTTGGTGTTGATTTTATTGTATTCAAAATCGAGGTTTAGAATATATATATATTGGATGAGGCTCTAGAGAGAGTTTGTATTGACGTAGTTGTGGAACGATCGTTCCGTAGAAAAGCACAGTTCCAGAGAGGCGTTCTCGAACTGGTCCGGAACGAATCTTTTTTTCGTGGAGGTTCCGGGAGAACAGTTGTTTTGACGTTGCTTCTTTTTTTTATAGGAAGTTGGTGGGGGGTGCGGATGACACGAGGAGTAGCGGCGCCAGAGGTTTCTTACCTGAAATTGTACGGAGAAAATGTTCTTGTTAATATCACAAAAATGTACACGTGTACGAAAAAACACATTGGTCTGTAATGAAGGCCTGGGACTGTATCCAGCTAGCTCAGACTGAACGACACAGAAGCTACAAGTGTTTGTAAACCGGTGTCTGCGATCCTGGGAGTGTTTTGGCCAGAGGTAAATTTCAATGACCAGCTCCTGCAGCAAACTGGTCAGACAATCATCTCGTTGGAGATTATGCAGCAAAAACGCAGCAAATTCTCTCACTGGGGTTAATTATTAAATTGGCTTGCGTTCATGATTTGAATTTCTACTACGCTTTGGAGTGTGCGTTTTCACAGGTGATAGAGCGATTATTGAATTTCAGGAGATATGCATAGAGCACTTCTGTTCTCAACCAAAATGCCTATTTGGATTGATCAGTTGATCATATTCGTGCGCCTCCTGAAATTCAATAATCACTCTATCACCTGTGAAAAACGCACACTCCAAAGCTCAGTAGAAATTCAAATCATGAACGCAAGCCAATTGAATAATAAACCCCAGTGAAGAATTTGCAGCGTTTCACGCGTATCAGAATGCTTCAACCCTTGCATCGGCTACAAATCCTTTTAGGAGTTCACTCCAGTATCCACATTATTACATCACTAGGTTACTGATATCAACAAGACAACGCAAAAACAATAATAAACCAAAATAACGCGAATGTTGGCACCATAAATCGGGCCATAGATCGAGAATGGTTTGACCTACGGACCTGGGAGGGGCTTATTCGATTCCTCGTGGAGTGTTCTTCAAAAAGAGTACAAATTTAGGCCGCCTTGACTTTTTTTTAGGTTTTTAGGGATTTTACAAAACTTTGACAACCCTTAAAAGGCACTTTAAATTAAGTGAGAGAGCTGGCTAAAGAATTGGGGCGTCGTCGGACCAACATGGAATTTTTCCTGAAAATTTCAGCTCTTTTGCTCCAGCCGTTTGAGCGCTAACAAGGGTTTACGTGAGCGCAGTCTGTGTTCATAAACGGTACTTACTAAGCCTAACCAACTCCCTGGAAAAATCTGTAGATTCAACCAGAGCACCAGAGAGGCTAGTGCTAACCAAGGTGGCAGGTACACGAATGGCCCCCTCGGGAGGACGGAAAAGTGGTGATGCCAGGATAACAAAGGGCGGAAGGAGCCCACCCGATGGTTAGTTGAAGGAGTGTTGAGCGGGGGGGGGGGGGGTTAATGGAAACTGGATTGTACTCATAAAAGGTATATTACTGGCAAATAATGGCTCACATAAATTAAACCCGTTTAGCTTTTTTCGAAATGTAAACACTTCTCTATATCAACTGTATATTCGAATACTAATCTACACGAACTAAATTCTTTGAAAATTGCAATAAACGTTCTTTAAACAGTTGATTAAATTTCATAAAATTTAAAAGTATCAAATTCAGTTCCTAGTTCGGATCTGACTAGAAAATGTGAACACTAACCCGGCCAGGCTTCTTTCGCGTAGATTTTCTTTTTTGACGGTTGGTCTTCCAGGTAAATATTTTGTGTATGCCACTTCAGTCCTCGATCGCTGAATCTCGTGACTCGTGTCGATCATATCAACCTGCACAACATGTGCACATTAAATATACATTTTTTAAAATACATAGATAGATAGATGATAGAGGAAATGTATATTTTAACTTGAATTATAAACCAAACAGATAATAATCAATACATTATACGCCTTGGTGTAACCATTAGGTAGGGGGTAGCCATTATATCAAAACATTAACCTGAGAACAGTTGGCATCAGCAGAGAGAACAAACAAATGTAAGAAAATTAAATTTAACGAATAATTAGTAGGGGAAGGTGTTGTACCTTGGGACAGTTGTACCTTGGGACAAAGAGCATAGCTCTGCCATCTGTTGGTGAAACACTAAACTAACCTGATGTAGTTGTTCCTCTAGCCAAAAAGTGATAGTGTAGAATGACTGGACACTTTGGACTGTGATTTATGGGAGATACACAATAAAAAGTGAAACACTCATAGGTAAGTAAATTTTTTGTTGTTTCATTGTTTTTTTTTATATTTTGTCCTAATTAATTATTGTCAAAAAGTAAGACAGTATACTAAAGCTTAAATTGTACTCTATTTAATGGTGCAGTTAGTTAACCTGTAATGTTAACCTCAAACACTTTTAAAGGTCATGTTTTCATTTGTTGCAGTGTGTTGTACCTTGGGACTAATTTGAGGTTGTACCTTGGGACTTTGTATATGAGATCCAGTATTTGGTTAAGACAGGAACAAACACGTTCATCTCAAGAAATGAGACCATATATGAAATAGGAGAAGAAGAGATCATTTGTAAACTGCCTCCGCCCATAGCTGCAGGATCTTCAGCGCGTCAACAAAACTCACTTAAATTCCCTGTGAACTTTAATGGTTACGACATGCCATTGGACTAATCTAGTAGATTTATTTGTATTAATCTGGCATATAAAGTTTGCTGTAATGGTTTTGTATTTTTATATGTAATTATAAGATTTATGTGTTAAAATTTGTTTGTTTTTTATCTGGTCCCAAGGTACAACACCCTATGTCCCAAGGTACATGTCCCAAGGGTAGGACACCCTGCAAGGGTAAACAAAATAATTTATTACTCTCTTGATAAGTAATATTTTTTAAGTTTTAAAGTGTTAGTAGATCCCTTAAAAGGTAAGCAATAACCTACTACTTTCATTTTTAATATAAGTTTTACCCAAGTAAAATAAAATACATTTGTTTACAAATTGTCCCAAGGTACAACACCTTCCCCTACAAAAAAAGAAAAATTTATAAGTTTTTCTACATTTTTAAAAATATTCTTTATTTCCAAAGATTAAAAATACAGACAAGCAGTAACAAAGAAAAAACCTCTGCCAAGTGGGTGTGGCACATAGCTTCCTCGTATCCATAACATGACTGTATAGATCATTGAAAATTATTATTGACTAAAGAACTTCGTTCAATTAGGCGAAGTAAATGTTGAATTAGGGTAAATTTATTGTTATGCGGGAGCGTAACTTGAGAAAATAAAGGTAGGCATGTTCAACTATTGAACAAACTATGAAATATACCTAATAAGTCCGAACAATCCCTGAAAATTTCATCAAAATCGCTCAAGAACTCCCGGTGTTATGCTTGTGGCAAGGATTTCACGTTTGCGCATGCGCAGAGGCTGCTATTGATCCGGGGGTCATGAAAATCATAGGGGACCATCTATACCCTAACCCGAACAATCCCTGAAAATTTCATCGAAATTGGTCAAAAACTCCCGGAGTTATGCGCGTAACAAAGATTTCACGTTTGCGCATGCGCAGAGGCTACCATTGATCCGGGGGTCATGAAACCTATAGGGGACCATCTACACCCCAACCCGAACAATCCCTGAAAATGTCATCAAAATTGGTCAAGAACTCTCGGAGTTATGCGCGTAACAAGGATTTCACGTTTGCGCATGCGCAGAGGCTACTATTAATCCGGAGATCATGAAACTCATAGGGGACCATCTACACATCAAACCAAACAATCCCTGAAAATTTCATCAAAATCGGACAATAACTTCGTGTAGTTTTGCCCGTAACAAGGATTTGCTGACAGACAGACAGACAGACAGACACACAGACACACAGACAGACACGGAACCAAAATTGTTGCCGGAAGACCCCAATGTGTTTTTTAAAAACCCCGTGTATGGGGAATGCGAGTCCATCTTTGCAAAAAAATCGTAAAATTATAAAAGTGTAATTCAAAAGAGAAGAACAAAAACAAAGAATAAAAAGAAGGTGAAAACGGATAAGTTCTACATCGATAAACATGAGAGTAGAAATAAAGAACTGAATGCAGCTTGGTCAGTCTTATAAATAAAACTTTGACGAGATATCGCTGGTCGGGGAAAAGACCATAGTAACTAAAAAGAAAAGCCATTTTTCAAGAGAGCCGTTTGAACATTTGATGATGAATCTCTACATAAAATAATTAGCAGGACTATGTATTGTGATTCCATCATTCTATAACTTTAAAAACCCCCATTGTGCCACTGATTTGAAGATGTGAAATAATTTATCAGCAATTATAATCGGTTTCTTGATATGTTACTTCGTTGGAACTGGACATTCATTTGAAAATGCTTGACAGCATTATTATTTAATAAT
>JAVIWC010000101.1:0-15998 GCA_031894815.1 Creontiades dilutus | reverse complement strand
GAAAACCCCTTTAGAGAGTAGGTTTGAAAGGGATTAAACAGAGATAATTTTTGAGCAATTTTGATGAAAAATCGCGAAAATAACCATGAAGGAAGCGTTTTATCGAAAAACGGACTTCAGATTCGTGTTCAGCACCCCGAAAACCCTTATTTTATCGAAAACGGACTTCGAATTCGTGTTCAGCACCCCGAAAAACCCCTTAGAGAGTAGGTTTGAAAGGGATTAAACAGAGATAATTTTTGAGCAATTTTGATGAAAAATCGCGAAAATAACCATGAAGGAAGCGTTTTATCGAGAAACGGACTTCAGATTCGTGTTCAGCACCCCGAAAACCCCTTAGAGAGTAGGTTTGAAAGGATTAAACAGAGTTTATTTTTGAGCAATTTTGATGAAAAATCGCGAAAATAACCATGAAGGAAGCGTTTTATCGAGAAACGGACTTCAGATTCGTGTTCAGCACCCCGAAAAACCCCTTAGAGAGTAGGTTTGAAAAGGATTAAACAGAGTTTATTTTTGAGCAATTTTGATGAAAAATCGCGAAAATAACCATGAAGGAAGCGTTTTATCGAGAAACGGACTTCAGATTCGTGTTCAGCACCCCGAAAAACCCCTTAGAGAGTAGGTTTGAAAAGGATTAAACAGAGTTTATTTTTTAGCAATTTTGATCAAAAAACGCGAAAATAACCATGCAGGAAGCGTTTTATCGAAAAACGGACTTCAGATTCGTGTTCAGCACCCCGAAAAACCCCTTAGAGAGTAGGTTTGAAAGGATTAAACAGAGTTTATTTTTGAGCAATTTTGATGAAAAATCGCGAAAATAACCATGAAGGAAGCGTTTTATCGAAAAAAGGACTTCAGATTCGTGTTCAGCACCCCGAAAAACCCCTTAGAGAGTAGGTTTGAAAGGATTAAACAGAGTTTATTTTTGAGCAATTTTGATGAAAAATCGCGAAAATAACCATGAAGGAAGCGTTTTATCGAAAAACGGACTTCAGATTCGTGTTCAGCACCCCGAAAAACCCCTTAGAGAGTAGGTTTGAAAGGATTAAACAGAGTTTATTTTTGAGCAATTTTGATGAAAAAACGCGAAAATAACCATGAAGGAAGCGTTTTATCGAAAAACGGACTTCAGATTCGTGTTCAGCACCCCGAAAAACCCCTTAGAGAGTAGGTTTGAAAGGATTAAACAGAGTTTATTTTTGAGCAATTTTGATGAAAAATCGCGAAAATAACCATGAAGGAAGCGTTTTATCGAAAAAAGGACTTCAGATTCGTGTTCAGCACCCCGAAAAACCCCTTAGAGAGTAGGTTTGAAAGCGATTAAACAGAGTTTATTTTTGAGCAATTTTGATGAAAAATCGCGAAAATAACCATGAAGGAAGCGTTTTATCGAAAAACGGACTTCAGATTCGTGTTCAGCACCCCGAAAAACCCCTTAGAGAGTAGGTTTGAAAGGATTAAACAGAGTTTATTTTTGAGCAATTTTGATGAAAAATCGCGAAAATAACCATGAAGGAAGCGTTTTATCGAAAAACGGACTTCAGATTCGTGTTCAGCACCCCGAAAAACCCCTTAGAGAGTAGGTTTGAAAGGATTAAACAGAGTTTATTTTTGAGCAATTTTGATGAAAAATCGCGAAAATAACCATGAAGGAAGCGTTTTATCGAAAAACGGACTTCAGATTCGTGTTCAGCACCCCGAAAAACCCCTTAGAGAGTAGGTTTGAAAGGATTAAACAGAGTTTATTTTTGAGCAATTTTGATGAAAAATCGCGAAAATAACCATGAAGGAAGCGTTTTATCGAAAAACGGACTTCAGATTCGTGTTCAGCACCCCGAAAAACCCCTTAGAGAGTAGGTTTGAAAGGATTAAACAGAGTTTATTTTTGAGCAATTTTGATGAAAAATCGCGAAAATAACCATGAAGGAAGCGTTTTATCGAAAAACGGACTTCAGATTCGTGTTCAGCACCCCGAAAAACCCCTTAGAGAGTAGGTTTGAAAGGATTAAACAGAGTTTATTTTTGAGCAATTTTGATGAAAAAACGCGAAAATAACCATGAAGGAAGCGTTTTATCGAAAAACGGACTTCAGATTCGTGTTCAGCACCCCGAAAAACCCCTTAGAGAGTAGGTTTGAAAGGATTAAACAGAGTTTATTTTTGAGCAATTTTGATGAAAAATCGCGAAAATAACCATGAAGGAAGCGTTTTATCGAAAAACGGACTTCAGATTCGTGTTCAGCACCCCGAAAAACCCCTTAGAGAGTAGGTTTGAAAGGATTAAACAGAGTTTATTTTTGAGCAATTTTGATGAAAAAACGCGAAAATAACCATGAAGGAAGCGTTTTATCGAAAAACGGACTTCAGATTCGTGTTCAGCACCCCGAAAAACCCCTTAGAGAGTAGGTTTGAAAGGATTAAACAGAGTTTATTTTTGAGCAATTTTGATGAAAAATCGCGAAAATAACCATGAAGGAAGCGTTTTATCGAAAAACGGACTTCAGATTCGTGTTCAGCACCCCGAAAAACCCCTTAGAGAGTAGGTTTGAAAGGATTAAACAGAGTTTATTTTTGAGCAATTTTGATGAAAAATCGCGAAAATAACCATGAAGGAAGCGTTTTATCGAAAAACGGACTTCAGATTCGTGTTCAGCACCCCGAAAAACCCCTTAGAGAGTAGGTTTGAAAGGATTAAACAGAGTTTATTTTTGAGCAATTTTGATGAAAAATCGCGAAAATAACCATGAAGGAAGCGTTTTATCGAAAAACGGACTTCAGATTCGTGTTCAGCACCCCGAAAAACCCCTTAGAGAGTAGGTTTGAAAGGATTAAACAGAGTTTATTTTTGAGCAATTTTGATGAAAAATCGCGAAAATAACCATGAAGGAAGCGTTTTATCGAAAAACGGACTTCAGATTCGTGTTCAGCACCCCGAAAAACCCCTTAGAGAGTAGGTTTGAAAGGATTAAACAGAGTTTATTTTTGAGCAATTTTGATGAAAAATCGCGAAAATAACCATGAAGGAAGCGTTTTATCGAAAAACGGACTTCAGATTCGTGTTCAGCACCCCGAAAAACCCCTTAGAGAGTAGGTTTGAAAGGATTAAACAGAGTTTATTTTTGAGCAATTTTGATGAAAAAACGCGAAAATAACCATGAAGGAAGCGTTTTATCGAAAAACGGACTTCAGATTCGTGTTCAGCACCCCGAAAAACCCCTTAGAGAGTAGGTTTGAAAGGATTAAACAGAGTTTATTTTTGAGCAATTTTGATGAAAAATCGCGAAAATAAGAAGGAAGCGTTTTATCGAAAAACGGACTTCAGATTCGTGTTCAGCACCCCGAAAAACCCCTTAGAGAGTAGGTTTGAAAGGATTAAACAGAGTTTATTTTTGAGCAATTTTGATGAAAAATCGCGAAAATAACCATGAAGGAAGCGTTTTATCGAAAAACGGACTTCAGATTCGTGTTCAGCACCCCGAAAAACCCCTTAGAGAGTAGGTTTGAAAGCGATTAAACAGAGTTTATTTTTGAGCAATTTTGATGAAAAATCGCGAAAATAACCATGCAGGAAGCGTTTTATCGAAAAACGGACTTCAGATTCGTGTTCAGCACCCCGAAAAACCCCTTAGAGAGTAGGTTTGAAAGCGATTAAACAGAGTTTATTTTTGAGCAATTTTGATGAAAAAACGCGAAAATAACCATGAAGGAAGCGTTTTATCGAAAAACGGACTTCAGATTCGTGTTCAGCACCCCGAAAAACCCCTTAGAGAGTAGGTTTGAAAGCGATTAAACAGAGTTTATTTTTGAGCAATTTTGATGAAAAAACGCGAAAATAACCATGCAGGAAGCGTTTTATCGAAAACGGACTTCGAATTCGTGTTCAGCACCCCGAAAAACCCCTTAGAGAGTAGGTTTGAAAGGGATTAAACAGAGTTAATTTTTTGAGCAATTTTGATGAAAAATCGCGAAAATAACCATGAAGGAAGCGTTTTATCGAAAAACGGACTTCGAATTCGTGTTCAGCACCCCGAAAAACCCCTTAGAGAGTAGGTTTGAAAGGGATTAAACAGAGATAATTTTTGAGCAATTTTGATGAAAAATCGCGAAAATAACCATGAAGGAAGCGTTTTATCGAAAAACGGACTTCAGATTCGTGTTCAGGTTCAGCACCCCGAAAAACCCCTTAGAGAGTAGGTTTGAAAGCGATTAAACAGAGTTTATTTTTGAGCAATTTTGATGAAAAAACGCGAAAATAACCATGAAGGAAGCGTTTTATCGAAAAAAGGACTTCAGATTCGTGTTCAGCACCCCGAAAAACCCCTTAGAGAGTAGGTTTGAAAGCGATTAAACAGAGTTTATTTTTGAGCAATTTTGATGAAAAATCGCGAAAATAACCATGAAGGAAGCGTTTTATCGAAAAAAGGACTTCAGATTCGTGTTCAGCACCCCGAAAAACCCCTTAGAGAGTAGGTTTGAAAGCGATTAAACAGAGTTTATTTTTGAGCAATTTTGATGAAAAAACGCGAAAATAACCATGAAGGAAGCGTTTTATCGAAAAAAGGACTTCAGATTCGTGTTCAGCACCCCGAAAAACCCCTTAGAGAGTAGGTTTGAAAGCGATTAAACAGAGTTTATTTTTGAGCAATTTTGATGAAAAATCGCGAAAATAACCATGAAGGAAGCGTTTTATCGAAAAACGGACTTCAGATTCGTGTTCAGCACCCCGAAAAACCCCTTAGAGAGTAGGTTTGAAAGGATTAAACAGAGTTTATTTTTGAGCAATTTTGATGAAAAAACGCGAAAATAACCATGAAGGAAGCGTTTTATCGAAAAACGGACTTCAGATTCGTGTTCAGCACCCCGAAAAACCCTTAGAGAGTAGGTTTGAAAGCGATTAAACAGAGTTTATTTTTGAGCAATTTTGATGAAAAAACGCGAAAATAACCATGAAGGAAGCGTTTTATCGAAAAACGGACTTCAGAATTCGTGTTCAGCACCCCGAAAAACCCCTTAGAGAGTAGGTTTGAAAGGATTAAACAGAGATAATTTTTGAGCAATTTTGATGAAAAATCGCGAAAATAACCATGAAGGAAGCGTTTTATCGAAAAACGGACTTCAGATTCGTGTTCAGCACCCCGAAAAACCCCTTAGAGAGTAGGTTTGAAAGGGATTAAACAGAGATAATTTTTGAGCAATTTTGATGAAAAAACGCGAAAATAACCATGAAGGAAGCGTTTTATCGAAAAACGGACTTCGAATTCGTGTTCAGCACCCCGAAAAACCCCTTAGAGAGTAGGTTTGAAAGCGATTAAACAGAGATAATTTTTGAGCAATTTTGATGAAAAATCGCGAAAATAACCATGAAGGAAGCGTTTTATCGAAAAACGGACTTCAGATTCGTGTTCAGCACCCCGAAAAACCCCTTAGAGAGTAGGTTTGAAAGGGATTAAACAGAGATAATTTTTGAGCAATTTTGATGAAAAATCGCGAAAATAACCATGAAGGAAGCGTTTTATCGAAAAACGGACTTCAGATTCGTGTTCAGCACCCCGAAAACCCCTTAGAGAGTAGGTTTGAAAGGGATTAAACAGAGATAATTTTTGAGCAATTTTGATGAAAAATCGCGAAAATAACCATGAAGGAAGCGTTTTATCGAAAAACGGACTTCAGAATTCGTGTTCAGCACCCCGAAAAACCCCTTAGAGAGTAGGTTTGAAAGGGATTAAACAGAGATAATTTTTGAGCAATTTTGATGAAAAATCGCGAAAATAACCATGAAGGAAGCGTTTTATCGAAAAACGGACTTCGAATTCGTGTTCAGCACCCCGAAAACCCCTTAGAGAGTAGGTTTGAAAGGGATTAAACAGAGATAATTTTTGAGCAATTTTGATGAAAAATCGCGAAAATAACCATGAAGGAAGCGTTTTATCGAAAAACGGACTTCAGATTCGTGTTCAGCACCCCGAAAACCCCTTAGAGAGTAGGTTTGAAAGGGATTAAACAGAGATAATTTTTGAGCAATTTTGATGAAAAAATCGCGAAAATAACCATGAAGGAAGCGTTTTATCGAAAAACGGACTTCAGATTCGTGTTCAGCACCCCGAAAAACCCCTTAGAGAGTAGGTTTGAAAGGGATTAAACAGAGATAATTTTTGAGCAATTTTGATGAAAAATCGCGAAAATAACCATGAAGGAAGCGTTTTATCGAAAAACGGACTTCAATTCGTGTTCAGCACCCCGAAAACCCTTAGAGAGTAGGTTTGAAAGGGATTAAACAGAGATAATTTTTGAGCAATTTTGATGAAAAATCGCGAAAATAACCATGAAGGAAGCGTTTTATCGAAAAACGGACTTCGAATTCGTGTTCAGCACCCCGAAAAACCCCTTAGAGAGTAGGTTTGAAAGGATTAAACAGAGATAATTTTTGAGCAATTTTGATGAAAAAACGCGAAAATAACCATGAAGGAAGCGTTTTATCGAAAAACGGACTTCGAATTCGTGTTCAGCACCCCGAAAAACCCCTTAGAGAGTAGGTTTGAAAGGGATTAAACAGAGATAATTTTTGAGCAATTTTGATGAAAAATCGCGAAAATAACCATGAAGGAAGCGTTTTATCGAAAAACGGACTTCGAATTCGTGTTCAGCACCCCGAAAAACCCCTTAGAGAGTAGGTTTGAAAGGGATTAAACAGAGATAATTTTTGAGCAATTTTGATGAAAAATCGCGAAAATAACCATGAAGGAAGCGTTTTATCGAAAAACGGACTTCGAATTCGTGTTCAGCACCCCGAAAAACCCCTTAGAGAGTAGGTTTGAAAGGGATTAAACAGAGATAATTTTTGAGCAATTTTGATGAAAAATCGCGAAAATAACCATGAAGGAAGCGTTTTATCGAAAAACGGACTTCGAATTCGTGTTCAGCACCCCGAAAAACCCCTTAGAGAGTAGGTTTGAAAGGGATTAAACAGAGATAATTTTTGAGCAATTTTGATGAAAAATCGCGAAAATAACCATGAAGGAAGCGTTTTATCGAAAAAAAGGACTTCAGAATTCGTGTTCAGCACCCCGAAAAACCCCTTAGAGAGTAGGTTTGAAAGGGATTAAACAGAGATAATTTTTGAGCAATTTTGATGAAAAATCGCGAAAATAACCATGAAGGAAGCGTTTTATCGAAAAACGGACTTCAGATTCGTGTTCAGCACCCCGAAAAACCCCTTAGAGAGTAGGTTTGAAAGCGATTAAACAGAGATAATTTTTGAGCAATTTTGATGAAAAAACGCGAAAATAACCATGAAGGAAGCGTTTTATCGAAAAACGGACTTCGAATTCGTGTTCAGCACCCCGAAAAACCCCTTAGAGAGTAGGTTTGAAAGGGATTAAACAGAGATAATTTTTGAGCAATTTTGATGAAAAAACGCGAAAATAACCATGAAGGAGCGTTTTATCGAAAAACGGACTTCAGATTCGTGTTCAGCACCCCGAAAACCCCTTAGAGAGTAGGTTTGAAAGGGATTAAACAGAGATAATTTTTGAGCAATTTTGATGAAAAATCGCGAAAATAACCATGAAGGAAGCGTTTTATCGAAAAACGGACTTCAGATTCGTGTTCAGCACCCCGAAAAACCCCTTAGAGAGTAGGTTTGAAAGGATTAAACAGAGATAATTTTTGAGCAATTTTGATGAAAAATCGCGAAAATAACCATGAAGGAAGCGTTTTATCGAAAAACGGACTTCGAATTCGTGTTCAGCACCCCAAAAAACCCTTAGGAGAGTAGGTTTGAAAGGGATTAAACAGAGATAATTTTTGAGCAATTTTGATGAAAAATCGCGAAAATAACCATGAAGGAAGCGTTTTATCGAAAAACGGACTTCGAATTCGTGTTCAGCACCCCGAAAACCCCTTAGAGAGTAGGTTTGAAAGGGATTAAACAGAGATAATTTTTGAGCAATTTTGATGAAAAATCGCGAAAATAACCATGAAGGAAGCGTTTTATCGAAAAACGGACTTCGAATTCGTGTTCAGCACCCCGAAAACCCTTAGAGAGTAGGTTTGAAAGGGATTAAACAGAGATAATTTTTGAGCAATTTTGATGAAAAATCGCGAAAATAACCATGAAGGAAGCGTTTTATCGAAAAACGGACTTCGAATTCGTGTTCAGCACCCCGAAAAACCCCTTAGAGAGTAGTTTGAAAGGGATTAAACAGAGTTTATTTTTGAAAATGAAAAAAACGCGAAAATAACCATGAAGGAAGCGTTTTATCGAAAAACGGACTTCAGATTTTTGAGAGTAGGTTTGAAAGCGATTAAACAGAGTTATTTTTGAGCAATTTTGATGAAAAATCGCGAAAATAACCATGAAGGAAGCGTTTTATCGAAAAACGGACTTCAGATTCGTGTTCAGCACCCCGAAAACCCCTTAGAGAGTAGGTTTGAAAGCGATTAAACAGAGTTTATTTTTGAGCAATTTTGATGAAAAATCGCGAAAATAACCATGAAGGAAGCGTTTTATCGAGAAACGGACTTCAGATTCGTGTTCAGCACCCCGAAAAACCCCTTAGAGAGTAGGTTTGAAAGCGATTAAACAGAGTTTATTTTTGAGCAATTTTGATGAAAAATCGCGAAAATAACCATGAAGGAAGCGTTTTATCGAAAACGGACTTCAGATTCGTGTTCAGCACCCCGAAAAACCCCTTAGAGAGTAGGTTTGAAAGCGATTAAACAGAGTTTATTTTTGAGCAATTTTGATGAAAAATCGCGAAAATAACCATGAAGGAAGCGTTTTATCGAGAAACGGACTTCAGATTCGTGTTCAGCACCCCGAAAAACCCCTTAGAGAGTAGGTTTGAAAGGATTAAACAGAGTTTATTTTTGAGCAATTTTGATGAAAAATCGCGAAAATAACCATGAAGGAAGCGTTTTATCGAAAACGGACTTCAGATTCGTGTTCAGCACCCCGAAAAACCCCTTAGAGAGTAGGTTTGAAAAGGATTAAACAGAGTTTATTTTTGAGCAATTTTGATGAAAAATCGCGAAAATAACCATGAAGGAAGCGTTTTATCGAGAAACGGACTTCAGATTCGTGTTCAGCACCTAAAAAAACCCCTTAGAGAGTAGGTTTGAAAGGGATTAAACAGAGTTTATTTTTCTGCAATTTGATGAAAAATCGCGAAAATAACCATGAAGGAAGCGTTTTATCGAGAAACGGACTTCAGATTCGTGTTCAGCACCCCGAAAAACCCCTTAGAGAGTAGGTTTGAAAGGATTAAACAGAGTTTATTTTTGAGCAATTTTGATGAAAAATCGCGAAAATAACCATGAAGGAAGCGTTTTATCGAAAAACGGACTTCAGATTCGTGTTCAGCACCCCGAAAAACCCCTTAGAGAGTAGGTTTGAAAAGGATTAAACAGAGTTTATTTTTGAGCAATTTTGATGAAAAATCGCGAAAATAACCATGAAGGAAGCGTTTTATCGAGAAACGGACTTCAGATTCGTGTTCAGCACCCCGAAAAACCCCTTAGAGAGTAGGTTTGAAAGGATTAAACAGAGTTTATTTTTGAGCAATTTTGATGAAAAATCGCGAAAATAACCATGAAGGAAGCGTTTTATCGAGAAACGGACTTCAGATTCGTGTTCAGCACCCCGAAAACCCCTTAGAGAGTAGGTTTGAAAGGGATTAAACAGAGTTTATTTTTGAGCAATTTTGATGAAAAATCGCGAAAATAACCATGAAGGAAGCGTTTTATCGAAAACGGACTTCAGATTCGTGTTCAGCACCCCGAAAACCCCTTAGAGAGTAGGTTTGAAAGGATTAAACAGAGTTTATTTTTGAGCAATTTTGATGAAAAATCGCGAAAATAACCATGAAGGAAGCGTTTTATCGAGAAACGGACTTCAGATTCGTGTTCAGCACCCCGAAAAACCCCTTAGAGAGTAGGTTTGAAAGGATTAAACAGAGTTTATTTTTGAGCAATTTTGATGAAAAATCGCGAAAATAACCATGAAGGAAGCGTTTTATCGAAAAACGGACTTCAGATTCGTGTTCAGCACCCCGAAAAACCCCTTAGAGAGTAGGTTTGAAAGGATTAAACAGAGTTTATTTTTGAGCAATTTTGATGAAAAATCGCGAAAATAACCATGAAGGAAGCGTTTTATCGAAAAACGGACTTCAGATTCGTGTTCAGCACCCCGAAAAACCCCTTAGAGAGTAGGTTTGAAAGGGATTAAACAGAGTTTATTTTTGAGCAATTTTGATGAAAAATCGCGAAAATAACCATGAAGGAAGCGTTTTATCGAGAAACGGACTTCAGATTCGTGTTCAGCACCCCGAAAAACCCCTTAGAGAGTAGGTTTGAAAAGGATTAAACAGAGTTTATTTTTGAGCAATTTTGATGAAAAATCGCGAAAATAACCATGAAGGAAGCGTTTTATCGAAAAACGGACTTCAGATTCGTGTTCAGCACCCCGAAAAACCCCTTAGAGAGTAGGTTTGAAAGGATTAAACAGAGTTTATTTTTGAGCAATTTTGATGAAAAATCGCGAAAATAACCATGAAGGAAGCGTTTTATCGAAAACGGACTTCAGATTCGTGTTCAGCACCCCGAAAACCCCTTAGAGAGTAGGTTTGAAAAGGATTAAACAGAGTTTATTTTTGAGCAATTTTGATGAAAAATCGCGAAAATAACCATGAAGGAAGCGTTTTATCGAGAAACGGACTTCAGATTCGTGTTCAGCACCCCGAAAAACCCCTTAGAGAGTAGGTTTGAAAGGATTAAACAGAGTTTATTTTTGAGCAATTTTGATGAAAAATCGCGAAAATAACCATGAAGGAAGCGTTTTATCGAGAAACGGACTTCAGATTCGTGTTCAGCACCCCGAAAAACCCCTTAGAGAGTAGGTTTGAAAAGGATTAAACAGAGTTTATTTTTGAGCAATTTTGATGAAAAATCGCGAAAATAACCATGAAGGAAGCGTTTTATCGAGAAACGGACTTCAGATTCGTGTTCAGCACCCCGAAAAACCCCTTAGAGAGTAGGTTTGAAAAGGATTAAACAGAGTTTATTTTTGAGCAATTTTGATGAAAAATCGCGAAAATAACCATGAAGGAAGCGTTTTATCGAGAAACGGACTTCAGATTCGTGTTCAGCACCCCGAAAAACCCCTTAGAGAGTAGGTTTGAAAAGGATTAAACAGAGTTTATTTTTGAGCAATTTTGATGAAAAATCGCGAAAATAACCATGAAGGAAGCGTTTTATCGAAAAACGGACTTCAGATTCGTGTTCAGCACCCCGAAAAACCCCTTAGAGAGTAGGTTTGAAAGGATTAAACAGAGTTTATTTTTGAGCAATTTTGATGAAAAATCGCGAAAATAACCATGAAGGAAGCGTTTTATCGAAAAAAGGACTTCAGATTCGTGTTCAGCACCCCGAAAAACCCCTTAGAGAGTAGGTTTGAAAGCGATTAAACAGAGTTTATTTTTGAGCAATTTTGATGAAAAATCGCGAAAATAACCATGAAGGAAGCGTTTTATCGAAAAAAGGACTTCAGATTCGTGTTCAGCACCCCGAAAAACCCCTTAGAGAGTAGGTTTGAAAGCGATTAAACAGAGTTTATTTTTGAGCAATTTTGATGAAAAAACGCGAAAATAACCATGAAGGAAGCGTTTTATCGAAAAAAGGACTTCAGATTCGTGTTCAGCACCCCGAAAAACCCCTTAGAGAGTAGGTTTGAAAGCGATTAAACAGAGTTTATTTTTGAGCAATTTTGATGAAAAATCGCGAAAATAACCATGAAGGAAGCGTTTTATCGAAAAACGGACTTCAGATTCGTGTTCAGCACCCCGAAAACCCCTTAGAGAGTAGGTTTGAAAGCGATTAAACAGAGTTTATTTTTGAGCAATTTTGATGAAAAAACGCGAAAATAACCATGAAGGAAGCGTTTTATCGAAAAACGGACTTCAGATTCGTGTTCAGCACCCCGAAAACCCCTTAGAGAGTAGGTTTGAAAGCGATTAAACAGAGTTTATTTTTGAGCAATTTTGATGAAAAAACGCGAAAATAACCATGAAGGAAGCGTTTTATCGAAAAACGGACTTCAGATTCGTGTTCAGCACCCCGAAAAACCCCTTAGAGAGTAGGTTTGAAAGCGATTAAACAGAGTTTATTTTTGAGCAATTTTGATGAAAAATCGCGAAAATAACCATGAAGGAAGCGTTTTATCGAAAAACGGACTTCAGATTCGTGTTCAGCACCCCGAAAAACCCCTTAGAGAGTAGGTTTGAAAGCGATTAAACAGAGTTTATTTTTGAGCAATTTTGATGAAAAATCGCGAAAATAACCATGAAGGAAGCGTTTTATCGAAAAACGGACTTCAGATTCGTGTTCAGCACCCCGAAAAACCCCTTAGAGAGTAGGTTTGAAAGCGATTAAACAGAGTTTATTTTTGAGCAATTTTGATGAAAAAACGCGAAAATAACCATGAAGGAAGCGTTTTATCGAAAACGGACTTCAGATTCGTGTTCAGCACCCCGAAAAACCCCTTAGAGAGTAGGTTTGAAAGCGATTAAACAGAGTTTATTTTTGAGCAATTTTGATGAAAAATCGCGAAAATAACCATGAAGGAAGCGTTTTATCGAAAAAAGGACTTCAGATTCGTGTTCAGCACCCCGAAAAACCCCTTAGAGAGTAGGTTTGAAAGCGATTAAACAGAGTTTATTTTTGAGCAATTTTGATGAAAAAACGCGAAAATAACCATGAAGGAAGCGTTTTATCGAAAAACGGACTTCAGATTCGTGTTCAGCACCCCGAAAACCCCTTAGAGAGTAGGTTTGAAAGCGATTAAACAGAGTTTATTTTTGAGCAATTTTGATGAAAAATCGCGAAAATAACCATGAAGGAAGCGTTTTATCGAAAAACGGACTTCAGATTCGTGTTCAGCACCCCGAAAAACCCCTTAGAGAGTAGGTTTGAAAGGATTAAACAGAGTTTATTTTTGAGCAATTTTGATGAAAAATCGCGAAAATAACCATGAAGGAAGCGTTTTATCGAAAAACGGACTTCAGATTCGTGTTCAGCACCCCGAAAAACCCCTTAGAGAGTAGGTTTGAAAGCGATTAAACAGAGTTTATTTTTGAGCAATTTTGATGAAAAATCGCGAAAATAACCATGAAGGAAGCGTTTTATCGAGAAACGGACTTCAGATTCGTGTTCAGCACCCCGAAAAACCCCTTAGAGAGTAGGTTTGAAAGGATTAAACAGAGTTTATTTTTGAGCAATTTTGATGAAAAATCGCGAAAATAACCATGAAGGAAGCGTTTTATCGAAAAACGGACTTCAGATTCGTGTTCACACCCCGAAAACCCTTAGAGAGTAGGTTTGAAAAGGATTAAACAGAGTTGATTTTCAGGACATTTTTATGAAAAATCGCGAAAATAACCATGAAGAAAGCGTTTTATCGAAAACGGACTTCAGATTCGTGTTCAGCACCCCGAAATACCCCTTAGAGAGTAGGTTTGAAAAGGATTAAACAGAGTTAATTTTTGAGCAATTTTGATGGAAAAACGCGAAAATAACCATGAAGGAAGCGTTTTATCGAAAAACGGACTTCAGATTCGTGTTCAGCACCCCGAAAACCCCTTTAGAGAGTATAGGTTTGAAAGCGATTAAACAGAGTTAATTTTTGAGCAATTTTGATGAAAAAACGCGAAAATAACCATGAAGGAAGCGTTTTATCGAGGAACGGACTTCAGATTCGTGTTCAGCACCCCGAAAAACCCCTTAGAGAGTAGGTTTGAAAAGGATTAAACAGAGTTTATTTTTGAGCAATTTTGATGAAAAATCGCGAAAATAACCATGAAGGAAGCGTTTTATCGAGAAACGGACTTCAGATTCGTGTTCAGCACCCCGAAAAACCCCTTAGAGAGTAGGTTTGAAAGGATTAAACAGAGTTTATTTTTGAGCAATTTTGATGAAAAATCGCGAAAATAACCATGAAGGAAGCGTTTTATCGAAAAACGGACTTCAGATTCGTGTTCAGCACCCCGAAAAACCCCTTAGAGAGTAGGTTTGAAAAGGATTAAACAGAGTTTATTTTTGAGCAATTTTGATGAAAAATCGCGAAAATAACCATGAAGGAAGCGTTTTATCGAAAACGGACTTCAGATTCGTGTTCAGCACCCCGAAAAACCCCTTAGGGAGTATGTTTGAAAAGGATTAATCAGAGTTTATTTTTGAGCAATTTTGATGAAAAATCGCGAAAATAACCATGAAGGAAGCGTTTTATCGAGAAACGGACTTCAGATTCGTGTACAGCACCCCGAAAAACCCCTTAGAGAGTAGGTTTGAAAAGGATTAAACAGAGTTTATTTTTGAGCAATTTTGATGAAAAATCGCGAAAATAACCATGAAGGAAGCGTTTTATCGAGAAACGGACTTCAGATTCGTGTTCAGCACCCCGAAAAACCCCTTAGAGAGTAGGTTTGAAAAGGATTAAACAGAGTTTATTTTTGAGCAATTTTGATGAAAAATCGCGAAAATAACCATGAAGGAAGCGTTTTATCGAGAAACGGACTTCAGATTCGTGTTCAGCACCCCGAAAAACCCCTTAGAGAGTTTGAAAGGGATTAAACAGAGATAATTTTTGAGCAATTTTGATGAAAAATCGCGAAAATAACCATGAAGGAAGCGTTTTATCGAGAAACGGACTTCAGATTCGTGTTCAGCACCCCGAAAAACCCCTTAGAGAGTAGGTTTGAAAAGGATTAAACAGAGTTTATTTTTGAGCAATTTTTGATGAAAAATCGCGAAAATAACCATGAAGGAAGCGTTTTATCGAGAAACGGACTTCAGATTCGTGTTCAGCACCCCGAAAAACCCCTTAGAGAGTAGGTTTGAAAGGATTAAACAGAGTTTATTTTTGAGCAATTTTGATGAAAAATCGCGAAAATAACCATGAAGGAAGCGTTTTATCGAGAAACGGACTTCAGATTCGTGTTCAGCACCCCGAAAAACCCTTAGAGAGTAGGTTTGAAAGGGATTAAACAGAGTTTATTTTTGAGCAATTTTGATGAAAAATCGCGAAAATAACCATGAAGGAAGCGTTTTATCGAGAAACGGACTTCAGATTCGTGTTCAGCACCCCGAAAAACCCCTTAGAGAGTAGGTTTGAAAAGGATTAAACAGAGTTTATTTTTGAGCAATTTTGATGAAAAATCGCGAAAATAACCATGAAGGAAGCGTTTTATCGAGAAACGGACTTCAGATTCGTGTTCAGCACCCCGAAAAACCCCTTAGAGAGTAGGTTTGAAAGGATTAAACAGAGTTTATTTTTGAGCAATTTTGATGAAAAATCGCGAAAAATAACCATGAAGGAAGCGTTTTATCGAGAAACGGACTTCAGATTCGTGTTCAGCACCCCGAAAAACCCCTTAGAGAGTAGGTTTGAAAGGATTAAACAGAGTTTATTTTTGAGCAATTTTGATGAAAAATCGCGAAAATAACCATGAAGGAAGCGTTTTATCGAGAAACGGACTTCAGATTCGTGTTCAGCACCCCGAAAACCCCTTAGAGAGTAGGTTTGAAAGGATTAAACAGAGTTTATTTTTGAGCAATTTTGATGAAAAATCGCGAAAATAACCATGAAGGAAGCGTTTTATCGAGAAACGGACTTCAGATTCGTGTTCAGCACCCCGAAAAACCCCTTAGAGAGTAGGTTTGAAAAGGATTAAACAGAGTTTATTTTTGAGCAATTTTGATGAAAAATCGCGAAAATAACCATGAAGGAAGCGTTTTATCGAGAAACGGACTTCAGATTCGTGTTCAGCACCCCGAAAAACCCCTTAGAGAGTAGGTTTGAAAAGGATTAAACAGAGTTTATTTTTGAGCAATTTTGATGAAAAATCGCGAAAATAACCATGAAGGAAGCGTTTTATCGAGAAACGGGACTTCAGATTCGTGTTCAGCACCCCGAAAAACCCCTTAGAGAGTAGGTTTGAAAAAGGATTA
>JAVIWC010000100.1:0-15850 GCA_031894815.1 Creontiades dilutus | reverse complement strand
GGGAGCCCTGAGGTTACTAATCTCTTTCCTACAGATACTTTTATTTTTGTACAATGCTGCAGGTCTTGTTGCTGTTTACCGTTTGCTCTTGTATGGCCAACTTCTTACTTAATTATGTAAATTAAAGACGAACAAAGATAAAACTGAATAACTGGACTCAAGTTTGACTTTTGTCCGATAACGATGAGTGTGAACCCCTCATTTGTCTTATTGAACTAACCGAGGCAACGTCGGGTTAACCAGCTATTATTAAATGAAGCCGTTGTTGTCGCCTTTCTATAGAAAACTTGTAACCGGACACTATACTACTTTTACGATGGTGATTCTAGTTTCGTTCAGGTTCGCAGTATAGTTCGCTTGAACGGTTCGCCTCGATTTTTATTGATAGTTCTACGATGATCGTTAGTTCCGGCACAATTCAATGTCTTTTGATCGTGAACTATGATTTCTTATTACGTTATGTTGTCTCACAAGGATATCTTTATTTTCCCCCAAAGTTGGTCCGCTTCCTGCAACGTTAAGAAATGCGTTCAACTTGTACTCGCCACGATTATAGTTCGAACATGATCGCAACTTGTTAAAGTGCAATAAGACAATACTGACAAAAAGAAGGTTGTTAAACATCACCGAGATATTTTTCCTTCTACGTCAACGATTCCATCTTCAATTCTACTTACATCATCAATAATATTCCGAAACTGAAAAATTTCAGTGATAACTTGTAATTGTCCTCCAACCAGAGATAGGGATAGGGGAGACTGGGGTAAATAGAGCCTAGTAACTTTGGAAGCCCCACACGAGTTATCAAATGAACGAAAACTATCAAATCTTCCACCTTCTGAAAGGTGAATAACTCAAATCTTAAATGTCATGTCATTTTTTGGTCTAAAGTGTAACTGAAAAATTGTACACATTGAAAAACGGAAAATATAGGATGGACCTATTTACCCCGGTGCTGGGGTAAATGGATCCATAGGTCGGGGTAATTAGGTCCCTCTTTGAAAACCACTGTGATCAACTTTTTGCACATTAGAATGACCAGTTCACCTCTCATCTTTCGTTCTGCGAACCAAGTTATTCTCTATCATTAAATACTCGAGAATGAAGGCATAGATAGCTATTTTTTTAGAACACGAAAGCTTTATAAAAAAGATTAAAAAATGTTATTTAATAGGTATACAATTGAACAAGGAATTCATAGGAAAATGCATTCATACTTTCATAGAAATGTCGTGCATACATCACATAGCCCACTCAAAGGGCGTCCAGATGAGCACGTAAGGTGTGCTACACTAAGACATCCCTCACACTGCCAAACAACGTCCTCCTCCTCTGTTTCTCTGCAAATGAAACACTTGAACACTGTGTCTTCTTTGTCACTGTCATCGCACAAGTCAGCGCTGTCAACAGAACAGTCAGTCTCACTCTCTTCCACCCGTTTATTCTTCCTTGGCTTCTTAGGGGATGGACCATGGATCTTCTTCTGAGGCTGCTTCTCCTTTTTTTCTTCTGGACCATTTCCCTTCACACCTCGCTTTTTCTTCTCTGAACTGCTGCTGCTTCTCTTGAACTGGTCTTTTTACAGCTTTCTTCCTCTGCCGCTCCAGTTTTTGGGTTCGTTTTTCCATTAATTCAGTTTTTTTCGGGGTTGATGTGAAAATTTCGGAGTGCTGCTTCCTATTTCCAGTCCTACCGGTAGACGTTGAAGGCATTGAGGTGGGAATCTCAAGGAATTCATCAATTGCCAAGGCAGGAGGTGACTGTGGGCTTAGGGATGCACCATCAGGGGAAACATCAGCGACCTGAGGAGGTTCTGGTCGACGACTAAGCACATCAGTTGCAAGGAAGTCATCGTCAGAGAAGATGCCCGGATTCAATGGATAAACTCCAGTGCTGCGAAATCCGGACACAGCCACGGCAATTGTCGCTACCCTGGAGTTTCGAACCATCTGAAATCGAGAGAAAATAATCTGGAAGTACCTAGATACGAGTAATTGCGCAATAAACAGTTAGTTGGGGTAAATGAAACCAGTCGGGGTAAATAGAGCTAGCCTCAAAAAAGAGGACCTATTTCCCCCGGCGCTACGGCTCTATTTACCCCAATTTTTCCAAAAAAACTGATGTGGCTCATTAGTTGTTCCATGAAATTCGTAAATTCTTTCAAATTTACGAAGTTGATAAATTTCTCTATGGAGTAAAATAAAGAAAAGAAGGAAAATACCAACGATAACTGTACTTACAGTGATTTTTTGTGGAGCAGAAATTCTTCGGGAAGCTGAGGAATATTTCGTGAGATTGGTGAGGGGTCCAAAACCACAAGATTGATCACAGATGATTGAATAATCGGCTGGAGTCATTCGCTTAAACAAATTCACTTGTTTCTCGCTCTGCCAGTCTTTCAGGGGCTTGAAAACTGGAGAGGCTCGTTTTACCCCAGGGACCTATTTACCCCAGTCTCCCCTATCTTGTTGTTAACCCTTTACGGGTGTTCAAACATAAAGCTGGAGTAGGGGTGACGTATGGAGTGCTCTACCTTGTTTAACGCGCTTAGGGACATTGATAGCGTTAGAAACATCAAATTTAACTACAAGAAGTTATAATAGTTAGAAACTTATCACTGCCAGTATTTCTGCTCGGTCAGTTTCACACAAATTTCGTTTGGTATTCTCGCCACTAACCCGCGAGAGGTGACATGGTCAAAAATCACATGGAAGGTGATACGTGAGATTTTCTCTCACCCGACGTTTTTTTCCAAAACTTTTTTTTTTCGGCTGAATAAATGGACTGATTTGAATTGTTTTTTCAATTCTTTGTTCTTCAATAACAATAACATAAATTAGGACCATTATTACCTTATTTTAAATAAATACTGGACAGGAGGAAATTAAACATGATAAGTTCAAAGGTTTTAATTTAATTTGTTTTCTTATTTTACCTTTTTTATATAGTAAAGGTAAAATAACCTTCACCAATACACTATTTTACACACATGCTACAATATAACCACAATAAAAAAAAATTCTTTCACTGGGGTTTATTATTCAATTGGCTTGCGTTCTTGATTTGAATTTATACTTAGCTTTCGAGTGTGCGTGTTTCACAGGTGATAGAGCGTTTTACTCCAGTTGTGCAACAAGTTTTACTCCAGTTTTACTCTAGTTGTGCAACAAACTCCAAAAGTTTAGAATTCCACGACCTTCAGCATTTTTACTCTTCAGGATTGCCGTAAAAATACCGTAGTTTCATAAACTTTGGCCAGAAATCTGAGAGAATAGCTCCCAACTTTTTCGATTTTACACTCATATGACGCAAATCTTCAAATTGTGTAGGCTCGGTAAGGAATGGTGTAGATGAGTACAGCTCTCCAGAATACCTGAAGGATGAACAATCTTTGTTCTCATTTTGTTGATTTTGTTTCAATAAATCAAAATTTTTACCCGCATTCTACCTTTTAGGATGTTCTGTGAATTGTCTGTCAGTGTGCGTGTCAGTCGGCAGATGTTAATTTCCATAAATAGGGAATAACCAGTTAGGCAGGTTATGCTGTTGATGGTCCTTTTTCACATATCAAAACTTGAGCCAGGGCAATCGGAAAAATAACATCCATCGTGCATCACTTTCTCCGATGTAGCTTGTCCGATCTCGCTCTGACTCTGAAGGTAGTCGAAGAAGAGTGATTTTACAATCTTGTTTCTACAAGATCGAATCATTTGCAATAGCTGCTTCTACTCGAAAGTGAATTCCTTCTAAAAAGCCTAATTTATACAGTTTTCGTCCGGTTTTAATGAAAGTTACAGGCTTAAAGCTTAATATGCTTAAAATTGTTACTCACTCTGCGCATGGACAAACTTGAAATCCTTCAATCTTCACTTTCTCAGGTTCTAGCGTTCTGATCTTGGTAAAAGTTTGAGGATGGGCGGGAAAACACGATTTAATTTGTGATATGATAAGCGCGACAGTTCCGCAGTACGTGTCGACTCAGCCAATTGAAGGCGTTGACATCTGCGGGCACGTATTCCTTGGTATTTTATCATCGTTTATCATTCGAAATCATTAAAAATTAAGAATATTTTACATCTATTCAAGAACATACTAGATTTTAATGATCAGAACATCAAAATTACCGATACGAGAAAGTTATGGACTACATCCTACTTGGTAGAAAATTATATACAGAAATTTCACATTTTTACTCTGTTTAAGAAAGATTTTGAGATTCCCCAGTAACGAGGATGACTTTTGGTTGAGCAACAGCAAATGAGCTGTTTCATTTATTAGGATGTGTGATACCGGAGAAGGCGGTCGCTGAGATTCCAAGCAGCCGAGCAAGGACAATAGAAAAAGTTAGCAATCAAGAGACGTTACCCGGCAGAGCGACTGGCAGCCCTGAATGGGGATTCGTTAGGATTCGGATTAGAACGGGAAAAATAGGTTCGTAAGGAAAGGGAAGGCTTCCACCGGCTCTCGACGCGTTCGCTTTTTGTGTGTCCGGAGTGACGCAATGCGTTTCTATCGCTCCGCCGACGCACCGCTCGAGCCACAAACGAACATCAACGAACGACCTGCGTCGCGGCTAAACAAATTAACGTCCTACCAAGCAGTCCCCAAGTGTTTGCACAACTCCCCTAGCTGATTGTGAGTGACACCCACTGGTCGCCGTATAGGCTATGAACACCGCCCTATAACTGTAGGTGCCCGCAGCTTTGCACGAGTACAACCAGTTTCAAATCAGGGGATTTACTTTCTGCAGTCCCAGAGCCAACAACTTATATAAGTTTCATGAACCCGCATTTGGATACTGCACAAATGTAGTGCTCGCGTATTAGTAACAGCTTCGTTATTGGAGTAAGGACGTAAGAATGCTATGGATACCCAGCACATACCTTTTGACTCCGGTTTTGGCAAGGTTTACGCTAGGTAAATGCATTTATTACAACCGTCTGTAAGAGCTCTTTCCATCATATGTGCTGGGGGCGAGACTGAAGCATTTCTTTGTAAATGCTGTCTCATTTTCACAAAACTGCATTAAAATCGAGTTAACACTAGCATGACCGACTTGAATAGCTAACAATGAACATGTTTTACTATTTCGTTTTGCTCTGCACTAAACATGTAGTGTTTGAATTTCAACATGAGATTAACCGGTTGTTGGTAATATTGGCAAGACGGCTGAAGATAAACGTAGGATTGCTGATCCATAGAGCAAGTACTTCAGGCGATTCACGACTGTAGAGAGCAATTAGCAAGGAGTACTATTAAATTGTATTTCAAGATGGATAGTGTTGCTTTAAAATACGAACTGGTTTTATTTCATCATATGGATCTTACTGTAGCAGCATCCGTTCTAACATTACAAACAGTCAAACTTTAGCCTCCAGGACTTCATTGTATGTTTTAAATGAAATGCTGTCAAATATTTGCAGATTAACTTTAATTATTGATGAGGAGGGTACTGCATTAATCGTTTGCTACGGACTGTTTGTGAGGCAGGCATGACGATCGATTGACCACGTAATTGTTCCATTTAAAGAAACACAGATCTAAATCAATAAAACCAAGCTCCCGACCGTCGCAGAACATCCGTTAAAGTCGAGATTAGCCGGACAAAGTAGGTTTGATCGATTCGTTCCTGTCTCTCGACCTGAAAAAGGTCTTCACCCGGTCATAACAGAAGCGGGTCCCTCCGAAAGAACGAAGGATCGACCAGCTGTGAAGGTCTCTCGTCGGAGCAGGAAGTGAATCCCGATCCGACGCTCAAGTTGTCACAGTTTTTCAGTAGGTAACATGCTTACGAGATGAGCTCAGTTGTAAGTCACGGCTCTCTACGAGGTCAAACCATATTCCCTGGCACTTTTGAACATCCCTAACATTGTGGATGGTGCAGTACACTTTGGCCCGCAGTTTTTGGAGTTTTTCTGATCGTTCATTTATATTGCAGTAGATTAGCTGGCTGAGTTCATATTTTAACCATGTTTTTTTAATGAGCCATTGAACCACCAGAGTGGTTATAGAAAACCAAAATCATGAACAATTCTATTTTTTATTTTACCTATTTATTTTTGTTTCCATACGGTTTTGGAAGTCATGGCAGTGTCATTTTTTGACGATTTTGTATGACCTAAACACGGTTTTTTTGACTATATCTTCGGTTCTAATCTATCAAATTAAGCGTACGCGGTTTGATTTTCTTCGTGATAAAGTAAGGGACGCAACAGACCCTGCAGAAAGCCGGTATGAGCGTCCGTTTTGCTTGTCGGGCGAATAACGTCCGCAAATCTTTAAAACGCGATTTCTCACGAGTCGCTCAGTAGAATTAGGGGTTTGAGGTCTTAAAATGTTTGTAACCACATGTTTTACAATGCCCCAACGGGTTTTGTGTGTTATTCTCATTTGACGGAGTTATAACGATTTTAAGGGCTATGCACCGCCATTATTTCACTTTATTTCGCCTTTTATCGATTAAAGCTGAATTATCTCGAAAACCGTTCGAGATATGGAAAATTGTCATGGAAGAAAAGTTGTAGCTCTTGAAATTTCCATTTGGATGGATCCATTTTACTTTTCCATAGCTCCAACCGTTTACGAGCTATGAGCAAAACAAAGTCTCCCCATGTATGGGTATGGGTAAGAAGGTAGCAGTGACAAAGGGAGTTTCATAGTCAGTCTTGTCTTGCTCATAGTGCGTATTTTTTAGCGCCAATTTTTTCGTTTTTGTTTGTTGTTGTCTGATCAAGAAATCAGTCTAGTACTCAAAAACATTTGTGAATCTTCATAAATCTGTTTTTAAGTATGTTCATATAAAAACCTGACATAATCAGGTCACTTTAAAGCATTACATCCCAATATGTTTTATACATTGTGCAGTCCTACAGTGGGCCAGCGATATGATATAATAATTAGAGACATGAATAGAAGCTTAGCTCATCGTAGCTTTCCACCAATTCAACCGCCATTCATTACAAACCTCATTATGTCAGAATATTTGCCCAACGAACCCGCCCTATCGGTATTTTTCGGAACTGAACTATCTGTCATAGATCCGGTCCTTGCGTTTGGCCCTTATGGGGATCAGCTGTCCAGATCCTGTCCCAGGCCCCCCATATGGGGTCAAGAGAGAACCCCCGTCGAGGTCGCTTCTATGAACCAGTTGCCTTCACTTTTATTAATCGCCTTGACATATCGCGATATCCACTCAACGGCTATCGTATTTTCCTTGTCCAGTCGTCGAAACGAGGGCGAACTTCACAGCACGAGGTGGTTCGGTAAAGATCTAGCGTTATGCAAACGAAAATTATCTTTCAAGTTTCGAGCGATATGGGCTAATGTTCGTGAAGAGTAACATATAACAAGATGATGATGAAATGGTCTAGTAGATCCTTCCCAGGGGTGGGGCGATATTCTTGCAACACCGAAAGGAAGCTAAAAAGCTAATGATTTATACTTATAAATACAAGCTAGATACAATTATTTACGGGATGAAATGCCGCGGGACATATTCCACCATATCGTCTCCAAACGGTTTGCTCACGTACATTACGGGTCGGTTGGTCTGATTATATAGCGGATAGAATGATAGGATCTTGTTGGAAATTATATGTGATCATCAGATAGACTTCTCCCGACTTCCTCGAAATCTACCATAGGATCTCTGGAACATAAGAAAATGATCCTGAATGGCTTTTCTTCCTCGCATGTTTGGACTGATTATTGATTTGTGAGAAATTCCCTGAATATTAAAATCGAATGACACATGAAATACAAAACGAGTTAATCAATTGCAACATGAAATTACAATAGGATCAGAAGCAAATTAAAAAAACAAAAACAAAAAACAACACAGTAAGACAAGAAATAAATCTAAAATGTAAGAGGAACAAATCACTAATACAGAATCTCAGCAAGCAAAAGTTTCAGGGCGTAGGAACACCTCATGAGGCAAACGACACAACGGTCGATTTAGAAGGTGGTTTTGGGTTCCGAAAGGCACCTGAAACAAGAGTGTTTAGCAAGTTCTGTAGGGGAGAACAGTTATGTATACTTTAGAGAGAAACAATGCTGATTGGATAACTTCATTCACAAGCTTGTGGAAAAACATCACACTATATAAAAACCAGCTTATCTGAGTATATCGACGTTTCAGGGGGTCAACGCTGGGCGGGTGGAATTCTCGCCCCCGTCTCCCAGGGCAACCGACCTGCTCCCCCCCCCCCCCCGACCCCGCCAGTGAAGGAAGGAGGGCCCAAGCGGGGGGAAGCGTCTCCCAGGGCAAGCGACGTGGTCCTCTCCTCGGGGATTTGGGATATACGATTTTTTGACTTTTAATATTGTTATTATACTCCCTCATTGTGTTGTTTAGTACTCTACCTCCTGTACACACGGGACTTACCCCAACAAGAAGGCACAACTGTTGCCACCTTTGCAGATGATACGGCTCTGTTGGAGATGATATAGAAGCTGCAACACGCAAACTACAGACGTCTACTACTGAGGTTTGTAAATGGACCAAGATGTGGAGAATGAAGCTGAACGAATCAAAATCAGCCCACATCAACTTCACTAACCGAAAAGTCCCAATCTTGGATGTTGAGATCAATTCGAATAAAATACCGCATACTGAAGCAGTTAAATACTTGGGTTTGACACTTGACTTCAAATTAAACTGGAATAAACACATAGAAAAGAAGGAAGAAGAACTTAAAATCAAGTACAGAAGGATGTATTGGCTAATGGGAAGGAATTCCCATCTCTCACTTCACAACAAACTGCTTATATATAAGCAGATCCTTCGCCCTATTTGGACCTATGGGATACAGATCTGGGGCTGTGCCAAGAAATCAAATATTAAGAAAATCCAAACCTTTCAGAATAAAATACTGAGAAGTATAGTTGGAGCCCCTTGGTACATGCGAAACGATGATATTCATCGAGATTTGAGGATGGAGACAGTCTATGAAATTATTGCAAAATACGCAAGGAAGCATGAACATCGCCTCCACAAACACGTGAACCCGGAGATGCTCTACGTTTTGGACAACGAAGGTGAAATCCGACGTCTCAAGCGAAACAAACCACTGGATTTAGTTGCGCTGCGTGAATAGAAGTGCAATCGAACTCCGTGCTAATTAATTGAGCTATATAATAAAGGGCTAGATTTTGCTGTAAACCTACCCTCTTGGAGTGTACCTTTATTGATATGTAAAATTGCTAGATGAAATGTATTTGATTTTTCAGTCGCAATAATAAATCACGAAAAAAAAAAAAATTGTGTTATTCACCTATTTCTTTTTAACCTGCGTAGCAGGGCCATTAAACTAGTAGTATCTATAATATCTGCCACCTCTCTGCGGCTTTCGAGAGTGGGCAACCCGTATTGGCCGCCAGGTGCCTAAAATCAACCTGCTAAATTGTTTTTTCTTCTTCTTCTTTATTGGCATTGTTTATTAACATACAGCCATGACAATATGTACAAAATTTAAAAAGAAAAACTTATTCTACACATCATATCATTCTTTAACTAATACAAAAATAATAATTAAATTCTTATGGCATTCTCTACAATAAACTTAAAAACTTGTTGGTAAACGTTTAGATTTCCCCATAATATACATTTAAAACTAAAAGGAACATTAATCATTTCGTACAACTTATTGAATAATAAATTTCAGGTATCATATTGGACACAGTCCATAATGATGTGCTCAACAGTTCCTTCTCCCCCGCAGTGCGAGCACAAATCTCCATTTTCCCTCTCTTCATGAGCGCTCAATCTTGTCAGATATGCGGGACAGAGCGCATGGCATTCTCATTCTGCAAATAACCCTTACCAATTTTCTTTTTGTACCTCATACACTTTTAAACAATGGAAAGCTTCTAATTCGTGTGTTGAATTCTTTGAAAAACCGTCCTTTCTCACTAACACTGAATCTTTTCTGCCATTCCTCTCTTAATTTTACCTTAAATGTGGCATAAAAATCCTCTTTAGGCAACAGGCACGTGAGCGATATTTGCAGCCCTGTCAACCATTTCATTATATCTCAAACCATTGTGTGACTTGACCCATACTAGGTGTATATTTATATTTCTTGTTCTGCAGGTATATATTAGTTTAATGATGCTGGAAATTATGTGATTATTGAATTTACTAAAGTTACAATTGGAAACAGCTCTTAATACACTTTCTGAGTCACTGCAAATTACAACATGGCAAAATTGAATTTAAATTATTGTTTAAAATATACTCTAGGGCCAATTGTATAGCTGTGGTTTCTGCTGTGGATATTATTGCTATTGAAGGGAGTTTATACTGCTTTTCTATGCTATTTGTGATGTCTATAAAAGCACATCCTACTCGCTGCCCGGACCTTGAACTATCCGTGAAGATGATCCAACTTGCTAAATTGTTACTTCCATCATGAATGCACGGTAAAGCATGAACCTTCGTTGAACCCTGCCCAATAGATATCTGTATTCTGCATAAGAGGGGACCGGGCTATACTAACATACTTCTATATAGATTCAGATGAATCTCATTATGATTTGCTCAGCAATGATTATTGGGCATTGTCAAAATTAACAGAATGGGCACGGGAGAAACACCTTTCTGGTACAGATAGGTATGCAGATGAAATGTCCACGGCCTATATGAGTTAACTCGTAGTTTATCCTCCAATAATACTGATTGCCGTCCAATCAACAACAGCGCGGGAAGTGTGTTAACTGTTCATAAGTTATCAGCCCGGTTGCGTTCCCTCTTGGAAATAGTTCGGTTTAGATTCTTGGAAAGTTCCGAATGAATTTTACTGCGATTAGTTGAATTTTACTGCAAATTTAATCTAAAATTGGTCCCCCAACTTGATATGAGACTAATCAACAGTTGTTCATGTTTTTATTGTTCGCTTTTATCATGGCCATTAGGATGCCATTAAGTGAGATTGATAAGAACTGTCACCCTCTTGGACTGAGCAGTACACCAACTTGGTATTGGAAGAAATTTAAATGTTCAGTGAATGGAAGATCTTTTGGATTAAATTACTGTTTCATCCCCTGAAAATGGAAAAAGAGGTGGTATGGTTAGGGTTTATCAAAGCGACAGATGTTCGATATGTTTAGAGAGTCTGAAAAATCCCACTCAGAAATATAAAACGAAGTAATTGGAATGAAATGTTTTCAGAAATGTTGTACAACATAAAATTCCTGGAGATGGCTCACAAAGGGTGCATTCCGTCAAAAATATTCTAATAATAAACAAAAATGCTTAACTCATTCCAAAGCGACATATGTTGAACCAGCTTGATGAGTTTGGAACATCCCAGTCAGAAATATAAAAACGAAAGAACTTTTGTTCACAATTCGTGTACAGCAGGGATTCCTGGAGGTGACTCACAAAGGGTGACATTCTTCCACAAATATCAAGAAGCCTTGGGGGAAAACCGAGGGTCCACGACCGCATCTTCGTTTTCAGTCCTTTTTTTTCTTGGACTCACATTTATTTGAGGACCCGACTAAGCGCCCTTAAGAAAAAAACCTTAAATGTACGACTAAAAAAAAAAAAAAAACCTAGAACAAAAACCTAATCGACGGCTTTTTAGCGCAAAACGAATAAAACTCGGAAGAAGTCCCGGATCTTGGGATTCACCTCGGCAAGTGAATATATTAGATTACCGACCTAGCTATCAGATCATCTGCCCGCCTACGTCAGGTTCGCTCTAAGCTGCTCAAAACCGCATTTTTTTTGGGATATAAAACCTACATCTAGAGTTTAAATGTTTTCTTATTTTTTCGGTTTTTAATCAGCATGTGGGTTTTGATGGGGAAAAGAAAATACACACACATAGAGGTATATAACATTTCCAAGTCAAATGAAACCTTTTCCTTATAAAAAAAGCGGGACAGTAGACCTCTATGGTTCTACAGCCTGATCATTTAAATGATTAATTTTATTCATTTAAGTACCGAAGATGAAAAATTGCCTATACATCCTACAAATATGGGATTCTAGCTCAGAGGAGGGGAGCTAGTAAACAGAGATGAAAGCTACGGCTGGGGGGGGGGGGGGTGGCAGGTACACGAATGACCCCCTCGGGCGGACGGAAAAGTGGTGATGCCGGGATAACAAAGGGGAAAGGAGCCCACCCGAAGGTTAGTTGAAGGAGTGTTGAGTGGGGGGGAACTGTCGGGTCGGTACGGTCGCTAAAAACTGGATTGTACTCCTGTTAATCATTTAAATGATAAAATTATCTTCTTTTTAATGTTTTTCATTGTTACAACTGTAATGAATCTAATACATCTAGTAACTCTACGTTAGTTCACTTGGTTCACTTTTGGTGGTCCATAGATCATCATCAACCTTCAACGAAAGAGTTCACTACTACTATCGATTCGTAACTAGGTCCACGGGTTTGGTCCTTTACAATCATCACCTCATCGCTGTTGTCCAGAAGTAAAATGGCTCCGATGTGTGATTATAAAGACGATTTTCTTGATCCTCAGCTATTTTTCTAATAACCTCGTCGACCATCTTAACCTTCAGATCACGATACAGATCATTTGTTCGAATACACCGTCGGGCATTCACAATGTTTCTCAAAATTTCGTTCTGGACCATTTGGATGACTTTGACGTTGCTCTTTTTGGTAGAGGTGGGTAGTGAGTAAGTGACCTTGTCTCGAAAAACTTCTCTTTCAAGTGAACTTCTCCTAAATGACCTGCTGAGGGAAGACCTGCAGTTCATCACAAGAAGTTTGCGACAGCATGGCTCCCCGTTGCCAACGTTCGAACTACTCGGACGGTCGCGAACTTCTCTTGCCAAGCCCAGCGGCTGCTGTTCAGTAAACTGGTGAACTTCTCCCACTGACCTTGTCTTTGGACTGAGTGACCTGGAGGTCGTCTATTCCCTCAGGTGACCTGGGTTTACACACCTCTACTTTTTGGTACAGCCCCATAACGGACAGCCGTAGACCCATATTGGTCTAATCGCTTCCTCATATTTTTATTGTGGACTGGGAGCTGTGAATTCCTTCCTAGAAGCCAATACATTTTCTTGAATTTCATATTCTACCTTCTTCTTCACGTGCTCTTTCCATTTGAGCTTAGCAACTAGTGTCATACCCAGATATTTGGCTGTATTACAGTACGGTGATATTTGAGAGTTAATTTCAATTGCTATAGGGTTCACTTTTCGGTAGGTAAAGTTTACATATTATGTCGACTTGGTTTCATTCAGCTTTATTCGTCACTTTTAGTTCACTGAATAATTGTGTTCACTTCCATATCAAATGAAATCATATCAAGACCAAATGAAACCATTTTACCTACCTGTTCCCTAATCTACTAAGGTGAACTACACTTCGATAATCCGATTCCTAAAATTAATAGAATCTTAATTTTGACAATCTCTTTCTACCTACAATCTGCAGGGTACCTACCTTTCTAGGTACCTCATTTCAATAATTTTCTCAATAGGTTTCACTTGGCTTGGAAATGCTATAAAACTGTTGAAGTAATTTTTGCTACAAGTATGGCTAACTCACGCATGCTCACCAAATGATAAAATGTTGAATTGGGGTGATATAATCGTCATTTCTCGAGTGTTCTCCTGATTCGAGGAAGATCGGAAGGTTAGGGTGAGAGAAAATGATGTTCCGTGGACTTAACATTTCCGGAAGATGCAGAGAAATGTTCATCAAAATCGGGTGGAAATAGTAGAAATTAATTTTATTGTAAGCCTTGTTGATAGAAATTGACATTTATGCATACTGCATTACGCGTACTGTTGATCTGGTATCAATGAAACTGATGAAAGCCCACGTGTTAAATCAGCAAAATCGAATAGAAATTGAGCTTGTTACAAATTTCAAATCACAGGACAAAGACACACAATCAGAAACAATACTGAAGTTATTCATGGCATAAAACCCGAAATGTCGCTTTCAAGAGGAATTTTAAAATACAAAAAGTTGTTTTTGATTCCCAGAAAGAATGCAATCCTTCCCCAACCCAAAGACTAACTAGTAAGCATAACTGACAAGTTGGAGAAAATAAGAGTCGCTTCACCGTTGATGGCGTAATGAGATTTTTTGCAGCAAGCTGTCAAGAAAGTTATAGGAGCAAACCCGATCAATTCAAACATATGATCCAATATCCCGCTTGATGGCCCTAGTGCATCATCAGGGACGTTAGAACCGCGTTCGAACCAATCACTGGCCTCCAGGGTCAGTATCAATTTTTTTCTGAGGCCCCCAAGGCTGTCGAGGCGGTTTCAAGATGAAAAGACTTTTGGCGCTGTAGGTCGAACCGAAATGAAAGTAGGCGCGTCTCGAAGTGTTTGATTTATAAACATTACCGTTTGAGTCTTTTGAATGCCAAAAGCATCTTTCTTGAAGCGTTGAATGAGATTTGAAACTGAAGTGCTCGATGAGGTGTTCTGCAAGAGCATGTATCGCTCGAAGCACCTAAGTAATTCACACTCGTATTGGACAACATCCATAGTCCTGGCTGCTCAAAATAACTAATGTTATAACGCATGGTTCTTTGGTAAATTTCTTTCTAACCATATTGCTTTGAAGGCAATTTTTCAAGTAGTCCCTATGTGTTTTCTGTCCTTACTATAGAACTTGATCGAATCTTGTCATCCTTCGTGATCTTACAAATTCAATCAATCAATTTAATTCAATTAATTGCAAACTTCAACTCTCACTAAATTCAAAAATAAATCTACTTACTTCTTGAAGATGAGTTTTCTCTTTGGCCAAATGGTTTTGACTAAAGCTTTAACAGCTGTACTGATGTGCCTCCTTTTTGATTCCTGAACTCCTATTTCAAGTCCGAAATCATCTATGAAAATTCGTCCTCATAACAATATGATACCTATTTCTTAGAGCACTACCACAATTTTGTCATCATCTGCCTCTTATTCTTTCTTTCAAACTGAAACCAACATCTGCTTAATTTATGGCCATCTTCCAAAGGCTCCGTAAACGTGGCCATATAGGACAAATATGTGTTGAATTCTCTCTACACATATATGAATCGATCGCTATAAAAAATAATAGTACTATTTAAAAAAAATGGATGCAGAAAATTAATGTTAAATTGTAATCCAGAATAAACGAATCAATTATTTTCATGTATTTTTCTCAAAATTACGGTTAATAGGTGAATTTTTAAGGAGAACTCTGACTTTTCTACAGCATTACATCACTAAAACACTGCAAATTCTTTCACTGGGGTTTATTATTCAATTGGCTTGCATTCATGATTTGAATTTCTACTAAGCTTTGGAGTGTGCGTGTTTCACAGGTGATAGAACGATTATTGAATTTCAGGAGGCACACAAATATGATCAACTGATCAATCCAAACAAGTATTTTGGTTGAGAACAGATGCTGCTATGCATATCTCCTGAAATTCAATAATCGCTCTATCACCTGTAAAACACGCACACTCCAAAGCTTAGTACAGATTCAAATCATGAACGCAAGCCAATTGAATAATAAACTCCAGTGGAAGAATTAGCAGCGTTTTTTTAAATGATTATCAGAATGCTTCAACCCGTGTATCGGCTACAAAGCCCTTTAGGAGTTCACTCCAGTATCCACATTACTACATCACTACATCACTACGTCACTAGGTTACTGATATCAACAGAAAAACAATAATAAACCTGGTGGATATTGTATCCTGAATAGTTTTTACAATGAATAATTCTTAAATATTGTTAGCATCAGTGGTGAAAAGGAGTTTAAAAGGAAAGAAGAGCGGAACTTACGGGAGGCGCCTCGTAGTTGAGATTCCGGGGCCCCGGGTAGAATCGTCTTCGAAATTTCCTCTCCAAAGTGGCGACCGAAACCGA
>JAVIWC010000099.1:0-15191 GCA_031894815.1 Creontiades dilutus | reverse complement strand
ATTTCAATTTTCATTTCAATTTTCATTTCAATTTCAATGTTTTCCGGCATTCAACCACAGGTTCGAATTGGGAGTTAAATTCCCTGTAAGAAGAGGTTCATTTTGTTTCCAAAATCCGTGATTCATAAAATTCTGCAATCCAATGATTACTACCCCTACCATTTCACACCAGTTCAGGGACTCCTACCGAACGACGCAGTTCCGAGAGTCCAGTTGTGCAGGTGGCTGTTGAACAGGGTCAAAGAATACAGGTTTCTTCACAAAATAAAAATTGAGAATTGTGATAAATGTGTAAAAAAAATTTGCAGTTTATTTACATTAAAAATGAACGATATGTACAAGATGAATAGTAAACAAATTAACGTTAAATTTGCTCACTGGCCGTTTCTGATGCCGGATGTTTCCATGTCCCTGTTCAACAGCCACCTGCAAAACTGGACTCTCGGAACTGCGTCGTTTGGTAGGAGTCCCTGAACTGGTGTGGAATGGTAGGGATAGTAATCATTGGATTGCAGAATTCTATGAATCACGGATTTTGGAAACAAAATGAACCTCTTCTTACAGGAAATTTAACGCCCAATTCGAACCTGTGGTTGAATGCCGGAAAACATCAATTGAAATCGAGAAAAATCAGTTTCTGTGGCCCATATCGTACGTCACCTACCAACTTACGTTAAAACGAACTACACGTTTTCTGGCATTCGAACTTTAATTTCTCCGTCAATTCCAATCAGAATTAAATGGTTGAGACGCCGTTGGAAAGCTTAGAAGTGGGAGAAGTTTTTATCAAATCTGACAACGAAAAAAATTATTTTTGTGGTCACGCCAAGCGTTCCAAGTTTTTGAAAAATTTCACTTTGCGAAAAATGTTCATCTTTGATTGAAAATTTCGGTGTTTGGAAGATGCGTTTTGGAAATCAAAGTAACTTCATCTTATAGGAAATTTAACGCAAATTCCGAAAATGTGGTCAAATGTGCAAAAATGTTGGGAAATTGCCGAGAAAAAAGCGTTTTAATGGCGAAAAACGCGATTTTTTGAAAAAACTCTTAAAAATAGCATATCTCAGCAACGGGTTGAGAAAAAAAATCGCGGTTGGCAGCGATTTACTCCATGAATGAGAATCGATGAAAGAGGACTGGGAAAAGGGGCTTTCGTACCTTCTTCAATGCTACTTATTGTGGCTGTTTTAGAAATTTTGTATAGTTTGAGATTGATTGAAAATATTTAAACTTATCATATCAAAATTACGAGATTTTACTTATTTAAGGGTAGTTGATAATTTTTGGGGACTGATGAAATCCACATAAAAAGTAGTCAGTTATATCCCCATTTTCACAGCTTCTATTCAACTTAATTACCTTAAAGTTTGTTTACTTCTTGAGTCTTTGTGAGAACGAGGGAGGCGAGGAACCTACTTATTATGGTGCGCGCCTCCACTAGCCGACCTTGCAGTTCGAATATTTTTATACTCACTTCCCGTTGATATATTTTTAAAATTCTTTTTTCTCTGGGTTCCCCGTGTACTGTAGAATAATTTTTTTGGAATTATTTCGGAAAAATCGATTTTTTTCGAAAAGATTACCAACTACCCTCAACTTCAATCACTTTAACCACAGTTGGATAAAAGAGTAGCTAAACAAGATATTGGTCATATGTCCGTCAGTGTTGGTTACGATCGGATTAGTAATGATTTCCTTCACAATTGACCCATTCCTAATGAACTCTATTAGTTTTCAACCGGCGGACATAACTTGCCATTTGCTGAACTAATCTCAACTCACGCTAAATCATTTGCTAAGCATGACGCTGCGAAAACAAAAGCACCTGAACTACACGATAAACTATCGATTAACTATAAGTAACTTATAGTTCAACTTAACAACTGTTATTAATCATCTATGAACAATCGAGGTAGATAATGTGATATAGTACCAACCGGGCTTAGTCTCATTATAATGAGTTCAAGAGAAATTATAAATACAAGAGAAATTTGAAAGCGAATGCGATCCTACCGAGGATATGACAGGGAATGTACGTGTTTTTAGGTTTATATCGACATATTAACCAGCATCTGAAACTTTTCCTAATAACAAGGAAGTTAATTTCATCCATAATTTGACGTTTCCGTGCTTCATATTGGAACTGATTACCTCTTTTTAAATTATATTTTCTTTGATTCTTCAAAACGTAGGTGAACAACATTGCCATTAGGGAAAATGTAGTATTTCCGCTCTTTTATTAATGTGGCAACAGAATTTGAGAGTTCATGAAATTTAACGCGAAATTTATGAAAAAAGATGCTTCTTGGCTCTAGGCAAGTTTGTTGGATTGTTGCAAAGCATTCTTATGCTTGTGTGCAGGTACCTCGGATTGTCGGCTTATACCCTTTTCACAGAAAAGGAGAATATTACAGCCATCGCACGACGACAGTTGAGGGAGGGGTTTTTTTTTTTTCAGAGGGTGTAAAACACGTGTAAAATAGTTATTCATTTTCAGAAGTTCTTCCATATATAGAAGGTTTCTCAGCTATGACAGATCAATTCTCTAAATTCCTTTCTCTGCAGCATAACATTAATGATCTTCCTAAATTTTTCATGACGAACTGGACCACATTTTTTAGCAGTCTAGTTTTGTATGAGAGACATCCTGTATAGTTATGAACACAATTTTGTGCTCACTACTCCTCCGAAACCACCGGCCTGATTTATACCAAAGTTTAATATGTTGAATTACCATGTCGATAATTGTGCCTCGCTGACTGTGGTATGGATCAGCTGACCGAAAGCAAGAAAATCAATCGTAATTAAGGCAAAATAGTCGTAGTCTCCAAGTCATGGTAGGACGTCGAAATGTTACAAGGAGTCTTTATGACATAGCAAGAGGCGAACGACTTTCCATTATGATGATCTGAGTGTGCTCAAAGTTATGCCGAGTACCTTTCTGATTACAACGAAATTTGTTGTCCTGAGAGCTTCTGTAGGGCATCAAGGGACGAATGGAATGAGGCGCTACCTTCAGCTCCAGGAGTCCGAGTCTCGTTGGTTTTTTTTTTTCAACATCCTCCGCAAACCAATTGCTATCAACAATGGTTCACGTAACAACAAATAATCACAAAAGTTTGACTTTTACGAGACCCCGGTGTGGGCTTTCCCTACCTATTCTTTCAAATTTTTCTGAATTTCTTTCTGATTTTTCTGATGATCTCACGTTCATTGACTTCTCTCTTCTAAACGTTTGGTAAAGTTGGAAAAGTTGGTACTGCTAGCGCAAACTGCATAACTGTTTTTGAAATTAAACACGGCAGTTTGTTGGGATTTCTTTGTGAAACACAAAAATTGATCAGGACTAGTGACAAATGAAACGAGAATAACTGTACAAGCCGATAGAAATCTTACTGGTAAGAAAGTAAGGTATTAGAGACTTTTTTATTTCTCACTACTACTTACTCATTCATTAATTATTCTCTATCTCCAAATCTATCTTCATTGGGTTCAACCAGATCCTTTGTGACTAATATGGGTTCATCCCAATACGACAAACTAAAACTGTACAACTGTAAAATCATGTGGTAAAAATAGCGGTAAGTTCTTGACGTCACTTGATGTAGGTACTTGGATTGTACACTAGTACACTATGCGACATCTAGAAGTCAATTACAAGGTAAGGAGACACACTGATCAGCAGAAGGATCTTTTCAGCTAATTAGTTTTCTAATCGATCAAGGAGCTCTTTTTAATATATCTGACATGGAAAATCACCAAGTTAGGTATGATTCACAGACCACTTCAAGTAAACAGATTTGAGATTGGCGTAGAAGGGCAAATACATAAATATCAAACCTTTTTATTCTGATTTGCAGCGTTTTTTGGAATGACGGTATATGCTTGAAATAGCCAGCTTTTTCAGGGTTTCTGAAGATTAACGTACTGAAACCTAAATTGTCGAATTTGAATTTGGTAGTGTTTTAGGTCATCTTTCGTCATGTAGTTAGATACTGAATGAATACATTGACATTTAACATTGAAAATTAATGATAAAAATTATGTTCTTAGTTCTGTGAGAAAGAAATTCTGCACTCGACTACAAATTAGATTATGTATGATCAATACACTTTGAGGCATGAAAGAAATGTTGGAATAAAATTAATGAATACAAATTATTACTCAATACATGTGGATAATCATTATTATTGAACACCATGGTCCTTATATTGAACTGTGGTTATTTTGCACTGTGTTGCCAAAATAAAAAATAGCACGATTAATGCTAGCAAACACACATGGTATGAACGAGTATATTGACAATTAAAATTAGCTACTTGATTTGTGCCAATAAAATGTCTCCAAAACGCAATTACCTAAGTACGTATCAAATGTTACGTTATGTAATAGTATAGTATGGTATAATATGGTAGAGTGTAATAGTATAGTATATTACGTTTCCTAATTGAGATAAATCATCTCCAAATTTTTGTGTAGCTAATTTGTATAAATGTTGTACTAAGGGTTAAACGTATTTTATTTCTATCTTACACAAAAATATTTATTATTATGAATATTTTACAATAGAGAAATGTCATTTTATGCTCTAAAGTGGAATTATATCGTGAAAGCAATAATACCATACATAACAAACTTTTAATAACTCACTAGAAAAGGACTTACCTCTTTCATTGATCCATGGGAATCTTGATTCCCTTAGAGATTTACATTTCGAAATAATGGTCGATTGCAATCAAATACACAGCCCCACGATATTATTGACTGTGGAAAATACGTTTTTAAATTTCGATTCAAGCCGCAGATGTTGTTAAGAGTGATAATTTCCCGAAAAACGGGTATTTAAATTGAGTGTGAGAAACGAATTTGTCTTTCTTCTGGTTGAGACAGGTCAAGAACTCTTAACATTTCTCTTGAGAAAAGGGAGGTCGCGAACGGTACAGGGTGAGCAGCGCGCGCGAGAGAACTGGCTGGAGGGTGCAACGGTTATGGGCATCAGGTCCGGAGGGTTGTGGAGGGGAAATGGAGCGATCGAATCTGCCCCTCTCCCGTCCCCAGTTTTCCGAACCCTCTCACCCCTTGCTCCCTCCCTTACCAGCTCTCACGCCAAGAGTTTCCCGACCCCCCCACCTTACCAACGAACGGCCATGTCGACTCTCTACGTTTTACTATAACGTACGCTTCCTCAATTTGAGAGTAGTAAGTACGGAGGAGACTGTCGAATCCTACGATCGATCCCTCTCATTTCTCCTAACCAGCTCAGCTCAGAATGTCGGCTTATTATTTTGAATAATCATAATCAATTTTTCAATGACAATTTTTGTATAATCTCTTTTACCCCCTTCCCCCCTTCTCGTACTTTGTCACTTTACATCTCAAAGTGCATATTTTCAAAATCTGCAATGTACGTCCGCCGTCATCTGCACGCCTTAAGGCCGGGACACACCTGTCTTACACTCTTCCGATCCAGCTCCGATCATGCAGTCGGACGGGTGTCGGAGAGGGCAATGTATTCGAACTTGAAACCCTGTGGTTCACACTTTGACGACACACGACCGACTCCACTCCCGTCCGACTGCTATTTCGCTTCCAATCCCGCACCATATTCGAAATCTATTCGTGTCCAGCTTGCAGGAAGAAGCAGGACGGCCGTTCTCTCATTCTCCAAGCTCTAGTGACTTTGTTCGTGCCGTTTTGTGGTGGTTTTTCCAAACTAAAATTAAATAACAATGTCTATCAGACCGGAGGAGCTAATCGAGTGTGTGAGGGAATATCCGGTACTGTACGACCAAACCTTTTATTTACTTTTGCTTCCAACAAGTTGAAAGTAGACATCGACATTCTAAAATATTGATAGAACTTGGTTTCATCGTCCAAAAGATGAGGTAGCAACGTTGAAAACTCTCCTTCTTCAGGTCTGCTTTTCCAAGCATCGTGCACCCAGAATCTACGTTTATTTTGGTTCTTCGTCACCAAACACCTTCCATTCTCTTCACCTTCCTCGTCGAGTGCAAGTGCCACCATGGCCAAATCCGTGTAGCTAAAATTCTTCAACATTTTCCTTCACAGTCACAGGACACTGTTAACATTCGAGAGGCGACTGACGGTCGGAGGGAAGCTGGACGGGCAAGGCGGAACAAGTGTGACCATCCCTTTCCGTTCCCGCTCCGTTCCGATGTTCGGGGCAAAATCGGATCGGAGCTGGATCGGAAGAGTGTAGGACAGGTGTGTCCCGGCCTTTAGAATTGATGTTGAAAATCCGTTCATTTGAACGTGGGCTCCACACGAGGTTTGGTTGGTCTACACACAACTACAGCCCCCACGATCGCCTCAACCTCATAGATGCTATGGGCCAAATACACTGTGATGCACCATTGTAGTTATTGACATTCCAACACATTCACCTGTTTCCCTGGGATTTATAAGCTCTAGCGTCACGAACAACTGCAAGGCTATATTCTGTCCTAATCTAGTCGTTTGAATAAAAGCTGCTATGGATCATCTGAAAACCGAAGAGGGCTCTCCTGATCAACGGATTAGTCAACCCAGAAAGATAAAATTCGAATGATATCATGATGATTTCAGGTAAATTGAAGGCTTTCTAATGAAATATGGTAGTGGAATGACATATAGTCTCGCGTTTACAGCTTTGTGAGCTATTACGTTTGATATCAGCTTTTGTTTCGTAAAAAACCTCTAGTAAATGTTGGTGTTCACGGAGTCCTAAGGCGTTCGATGTCATAAAGCTGTCTTAGGGCATCTAGAAATCAGTTAGGTACTAGTTATGGAGCCTCATTGATCAGAAGAATGGTCTAATTGATGTGTGGCTAATTTCGTTCCTAATCGATCTAACGGGCTGAAATATAAATGAGGCTCTTTACATGGTGGAACCTACAATGAACAATACAAGATACGAGTGGGGTCTCGAGGTGGGGAATTTAGATGATGTACCACTGACTATGTCTGGTATTACAATGCACACTACACACAGTCAGCGGTACACGTCAATGATTTGCGAAGGAGGGCTATTCTAATACACCAATAATGAACCTCTAAGTAATAATTCGTAGCGTTCTTACCTTTCAACGGAAAGAAATGATAGGTAATCTAACAATTCGTCTTTGCTCCAGAATCCTATCTGAGATGTCAATGAAGTTTCGTTAATACAGCGTGTCCCAGGAATTATGCACAATCCGACTACTACGGGTTCTACAACTCATTTCCGACCAAATGTGCCTCTTTTTAGTGCAATTTTTGTAGAGGTCTCGTTTCCGAGTTATTCTCTATGCAAGATTTTTTCTGTTTCGATCTTATGTAATTAAAACTGTCATAACTCCCTCAATTTCGGAGATGGCTCCAATTTGATGACACCGTTGGAAAGAGATATAAATTGTCTATATATTAAATATATAAATTAAATTAAATTTTAATGTCTGGAAACATCTTTTGATTACATTAAAGATGTGCAATTGCCGCGCGGAATGGTAGTTTTGTCAAAATCTTGAAATCGCCTGTTTTTCATCTTGCCTAGCAACCCCATTACTGCTTGACGCAGAACCGTGCAGACCTGGTAAAACGTGAGCCAAAATGTCAGCATTCCAACGGTGTAGTTGTTTTGGTTATTATAAATATTTTTGGCTAAGAAAATGGTGTTTAACAGCAAAAAAACGTGCGTTTTCTGTTGAAATTGAGGTTGAAGTGTTTTGGACCTTACGTCACTAAAACGGTCGTAACTCCGGTGTTTTCGAAGTATTTGCAAATCTAAGGATACCGTTGGGATACCGTTGGAAAGAGAATTGCGTTTCCCATCGTCTTAGTCTTCAACAGTGATTTTTTAAAGGGAACTAAAAGGTTAAAAGCTAGCCTGAAAAGTAAATTTTGTAAAAACACTTTTTTAATGGCTAAATTAGCAATTTTTTTAGTGGTACGTTTGAGCCTGTAAGCCTAAAAAATGCGCAAAAGCCTCAGCTTTCCAATTGCATAATTATTTTGTATTTTTTAGAGGGAACGTTTTTGAGAAAATTGAGATTTTATGCAAAACAACGTGTGTTTTCAATCAAGCACATTTGAGTTTTAAAAAAAACCTGCATAACTAAAACTTTTTTTTTCTATTTCGGGGTGAAGAATGTCATGTCAACGGCATTACTTAAGAAAAGTAATGGCATCCGCGGAATTTATGTAAATCAATTCAGTCATTGGTTTTCGGTTGATTTCACCATCTCATTTAATCCATTCTTCTGTTTCGTTCGACCCAGTCAACTATTTACATCAAAATTCATCCAATTCATTCCGTTCCGAATACCCGCATTAATTATTTGAAAACTGTTAGCTATAATGTACACTTACGTCAAAGGGAACGCATCACGGCCGCGCGTCGTTTCAAAAAATAAAAAACTAATTAAAAAGCTACCATTGAATGATGAGATTGAGTGGATGTGCTTCTTTGACCGTGAATCACATTATTATCAATATTTTCCTCGCGGCGATTACAACGAAGAAAAGGAAATCGTAACAAACAACGGGGTCAAACCTAACGCCATCCGCAAGAACGAGTGGCATCGAACAGTTGATTTACATCAGTTCATTCCGAAGATGACATCACTCAAACATAAATTTGTTCGCATTTGACATTACATTCTTCTCCCAGAAATCTTTTAGTTATGCAGGTTTTTTTTTAACCTCAAATGTCCTTGAAAACAAGTTTTTTGAATAAAATCTCTTTTCTCAAGAAATTTCACCTAAAAAAATAAAAACTAATTATACCATTGAAAAGCTGAGGCTTTTGCTAATTTTTTAGGCTTACAGGCTCAAACGAATCATTAAAATCAAGAGAGAATCTTTCCAATGGTATCCTTAGATTTGCAAATACTTCGAAAACACCGAAGTTACTACCGTTTTAGTGACGTAAGGTCCAAAACACTTCAACCTCAATTTCAACAGAAAATGCACGTTTTTTTGCTGTTAAACACCATTTTCTTAACTAAAAATATTTATAATAACCAAAACGACTACACCGTTGGAATGCTGACATTTTGGCTCACGTTTTACCAGGCCTGCACAGTTCTGCGTCAAGCATTATTGGGTTCGCTAGGCAAGATGAAAAACAGGCGATTTATAGATTTTGACAAAACAACAATTTCGCACATCTTTAATGTAAAAAGTGTTTTCTGACATTAAATAGATAGACAATTTAGCGCTCTTTCCGACGGTGTCATCAAATTTGAGCTATCACCGAAATTGAGGAAGTCATGACAGTTTTAATGACATAAGATCGAAAACACGAAAAAATCTTAAATAGCGAATAACTCGGAAACGAGGCCTCTGGCAAAAAAATTGCTAAGAGGCATTTTTGGTCGAAAATGAGTTGTAAAACACGTAGGAGTGTGATTGTGCATACTCCTGGGACACCCTATGTAGTTCGAGACAAGTAAAAGAATGATTGATTTCAATATTTGGAATACACAAATACTTACGACTAGAACTCAGTCCCAACTAGACTCAATTTGAGATGTTTGACATAGTTTCATTAACTTTGGTCCAGCAGTTTCGGAGAGAAGCTCTGAACGGCGTAAGCGGACGGACAGTTTTTTTATTCCATTTTTGGATTCCTAGACCTAACCACTAGAATCGGACAAAAATGATGCTTGCTAGTACTCCTACCAATAACCCAACACAAGCTGCTCATTCCCTGGCAATGTCATCAAAACTGAAAGAAGGCCGTCGAATGAAGGTTGTTGCAAGCATTTGCCGCCACACGGACAGACTCCTGTACACACGCTCACACCCAAAGTCTGACGAATGTTGAACGAACGTTTATCATTCTAATTGAGAATGTTCTAAATGCGAGTGGACATTTTTTATTTAGGAGAAAACAAATTTTCCATTTTCCAAAAGCGAAAACAAAGGTTCCGCAACATACGAACTCACGATTATGAAAGTTTCGCCCAAGAAAAGTTTATTAGAAAAAATCAATAGCCTGCAACACGCTTGTGGATATGTTGGTGGAATGATCACATATGATTTCAATGAAATTATTGGATATTTGATCGATCTCGACCATTTCATCATTAACAAAGTTCCAGTTCACCACAATAGGTAAATAATACTTGAATGTTTCCAGTTTTATACTAGTAATAGAGCAAAAAGAGTCCGATACTTTTTTAGCAAAACCCTTCAAATGTGGGATTGAAACACGCAACAAGGACTCTGTGTGATCAATTGATTCATGGTCTGCTCTGGAACTTTGCTCTGGATTTTACTCTTACATTGTGATCAAGATATCAATCAAAATATCCAAAACATTTTTTTAAAAGAAATTATATATATGTATATGAACATTTTGCAATGATTGTCCAACTTCAGAAAACTGTGTTATGCAACAGTTGAAATTCATATTTGACTAGCAAGAATCATTGTGGAGGTGAAAGCCCAATCTTTAACCCAAGCTTCATTCTCATTGTTGTAGCAAAGAAGGCAAAGGAAGCAGAAAATTGTTTAACTTACTTCACATCTGCAGAGACAATCTACCTTTTCGTGAAAATGAGGGTTGAACTTGCAAATCGTGAACAATGTCTGCTTGCCTTTGAGGTTTGTTGCATTTCTGTCTGTTACATTGGGCCCTTGCATTGCAAATAATCACTCCTTGCTCCAACGACAATTTCGCAAACTCACATTTTGTAACACTTACTGAATTCATTGCATATTTGCAGCTAATACAGTTCAGAAGGGTTGGGGACAAGCAACTGATGATAGGATTAGAGTGTGTTATTAAAGTGTGTTTTGGTGATTCCAGCACACTCAAGCATTCTTAGGAGGGGAGCTGTGAGTTATTTGTGCACTCAGGAATTTTGCACACTATTTCGGGCGCTCTTATTGGTTCATTCTTTGGAGCTGGATCGAATCAAATAGTGTGAAACGCTCCGTATATCGCAAGCTTCGCTCCTGGACAGCAAACCCCTGACCCCTCACCAAATTCACAACTCCACCATCATCTCACCCATCAAGAGGCTCTGTTTGGTGCGTAAATTTGAAACTCTTCTGGTCTTCAATGAGGATTTATGTGGAAAAGTTGGTAAAAAATATGATATTATTTCACTTTTAATATCATCATTATGGGTCATTCTCAGCAAAACGTAAATCTGGACGTCCAGAGCTATTTTACCTATTCAGGGGTCTCTTTTTTTCAAAAACTAATGTGTTTCCGATAGGTTTTTCTGCGCTCTACTTGCTCCGCATATTTAAAGAAATATAAATTCATTATTTCTATATAAAAATTTGAAAATAATACCGAAAATGTCATTGGTTCACCATGTCCCCATCCAGACATTGTCTACTTGGAATGATCCAATCTACTTCCGTTCAGTAATTACCTAGTCTTTCGACCCACCACTTTTTCAAGGAAATTCTGCAGTTTAAGAAACTTGTGTATCAACATTTTCAAATTATTACTTGATTTCGAAATAAGGTGCCACAGGAGTGTCCCACCAAGAATGTGTCATTAGTTCACGCTGAGGGGTTTCTTAAAATCCAGCTCTTTAAGACTTTTTCTGAGAATAGGGGAGTAGCCATATCGTAACCTGACATCTTCTCACCAATCCGTCACTATTTGTTGCGCAATTCAGTCTAATCCGGGGCGTTGAGAGTGTCGTGCGAGTGCGAAGACGTTTGCGTATTTTTTCTTAGTGTCATCGGTCCGCATCGATTAATCCATTCGTAAGTCATCATATTATCCTTTATTTTATATTGTCCGAACTCATTAGATGCTTCTTTTTTTAATGGTACCATCAGTTTTGTGAAAAAACCATATCTTGCGAAGATATTACAGGAAAACTCGTGTTTTGTCATTGGTTCACTTGTCATTGGGTCACTGTTAACAATGTGAACCAATGACAAACCTGAGTGGCCCAATGACATCTTGGCGAAACTTCATATTTATTTCAATTAAAGTCTGAAGAAATTGTTCCCATTTCAAGTTTTTTTCACAGAATTTCACAATTAGAACCTCGAGCTAAAATCATTCTAGGGGTTGGGAAACTGTTCTAAAAGTATGGTCTCGTCACTGAGTGTGCTAATGTGATTTCTTTGAGGATGATAATGAACGCTGATAATAATTCTAGAGAATCTTCGCTTTCCAGATCTTCAGTTCGTTAGAAGGAAACAAAGCAATGTGTAGTTTCTGGAGGATGATGAAAATTCCAAGTGCCTCCCAGGGAAAAAATAATGCTTTACCAAATCAGGTGAGAAAAAACAAAAACGATTGCTCATGGGAGACTTAGTCGACCTTTTTACATTGTGTCGAGTAGGCAGAGTTCTTGCCATTGTGTGTGTTTTCATCCGTTCGTTAGAACGACCCCCGTATCAGCTCGCGATCCGCGCCGCGCTACTCTTTGTTTGTGTTCCAGATCCGGCTCGCCTTTGGCGCTCCCTGTTGATTGAGTATACCCGAGGACGTGTTGAGGAATCCGGCGCGCTGTCCCTGCGCCACGCTGTAGATCGTCCGCCTTTAGCTCGGCTCGCTAGTCACGCCAAGCTAAACCCCGTCAAGCGACCCGATTGGATCCCGGCTCTCTCTCCACCTGAGCCAGGCGCTACGCTACGAGCTACGCCAAGCTACGCTCCAAGCTACGCTCCACGCCACGCTCCACGCCAAGCCCCGAGCCGCGCTACGCCAAGCGCCGCGCTGCACGCCACGCTAAGCTCCGAGCTACAAGCCACGCTAAGCTCCGCGCCAAGCCGCGCGCCACGAGCCACGCCAAGCCGCGCGCCACGAGCCGCGCCAAGCCGCGCGCCACGAGCCACGCCAAGCCGCGCGCCACGAGCCACGCCAAGCCGCACGCCACGAGCCGCGCCAAGCCGCGCGCCACGAGCCACGCCAAGCCGCACGCCACGAGCCGCGCCAAGCCACGCGCCACGAGCCGCGCCAAGCCACGAGCCACGCCACGCCAGGGATCCCTCTAGTCAAGTCAGGCTTGTACCCCCATCACGTTAAGGTAGTGTCAACACTTTTATTGTTCCCTGCTGCAAATAGGTCTTTTAAACTTAAACCCCTTCAGGGTGCGGTCCACTAGGGATAACGCTAGAACTGTCATTTCCTTTCCGCTTCACGGTTTATTGATTTGCTTTGCTATATTTGAACTACCAGCCACGTTCCTATTAGTTAACGAGATTGATTTGAATTACCAGTTGAAAGCGCTTGTTTCGTTGATTACGTTTATTGATTGTGTTGCGATATTACGTGAATTACCTTATTACTAAGATACATACTTACTTATTTGAATTTACCATTTTGCGTTTACATATTTGTCATTTTTGTGCATGTTATATTGAATGGTTAATAAACCACGTGTTTGTGAAATCGTCATTCATTTCTCTACCTATTCCCTGCAGAGTAATCACTGGATATAGGTTGTTTGTGAAGCCCATTAGAGTCAACGACCCTTCAGGTCACTTACCTTTCCCTTCACTTTGAAGTCAACTCACTTAATTGCTCTTCCAGCTGTAGACCGTTGGTCTAACTTATAATAGATTTTCAACTTGAGGTATGCATGCTATCATGTCACAATGTTACAATGTTACATTGTTACATGTTACATGTTACAATGTCACAGAATCAGCTGAAATTTGAATTGAGATTTAATTTGTTATCCAGAATACGGAGATAGCTCAAATTTTATGACACCGTTGGAGAGGAAGAGCGTTAAATTTCTAAAATCGGGAAGGGCCGAACTAACCATATCTACAAATCACAGCAGGAAAATTATACAAGGTTTTCAAGGAGTGTCACACGTGTTCTAAACATTTTTTTAGTACATTAAAGATGTGCAATTGCCGCGCGAAATGGTAGTTTTGTCAAAATCTTGAAATCGCCTGTTTGTCATCTCGCCTGGCAACCCCATTAATGCTTGACGCAGAACCGTGCAGACCTGGTAAAACGTGCGCCAAAATGTCAGCTTTCTTCAGTTCAGTCTTCAGTTTTTTCTGTTAAAATTGAGGTTGAGGTGTTTTCGACCTTACGTCACTAAAACGGCCGTAACTCGGAGTATTTGCAATCTACCATTGGAAAGAGCATTGAATTTTCCATCGTCCCAGTCTTTAACTGTGATTTTTTAAAGGGAACTAGAACTTTAAAAGATAGCCAGAAAAGTAAATTTTGTCAAATTTGTAAATTAACATCAATTCATTCCGCGGATGCCCTTACTCAAACATAAATTTCTTAAGTAATGCCATTAAAATGACATTCTACTCCCAGAAATAGAAAAAAAAGTTTTAGTTTGCAGGTTTTTTTTTTAAATCCCAAATGTACTTCAAAACACACGTTCTTTCGCATAAAATCTCAATTTTCTCAAAAAATTCCCTCTAAAAAATATTTTTTTTTTTAAATCGCGAATAACTCGGAAACGAGACCTCTAAAAAATTGCTAAGAGGCACTTTTGGTAGGAAATGAGTTGTAGAACACGTAGGAGCCGGATTGTGCATAACTCCTTGAACACCCTGTATAACCGTCAACATAAACTTCTTCTATATCTAGGTGTACATCATCACCTTCAGTTAACCATAATTTTTGTGTATAGTAAAACAATTAGCTTCTTAATACAACTAAATCACATTCAGTGCTTAACGCGAGTCGTTGTTTTCTTCGTTACATCAATAAAATTGCCATAACTTCTTTAATTTGTGCAAAAAAGTCTAATTTGAGGATACCGTTAGAAAGAGTCTTAAATGTATTGCCTTTTTAATGCCTAAACATTTTTTTCAAGCAGAATTAAGGGGTGTAAAAATAGATTTGGGGAAAATTGTAAAATTATCTATTTTTTAAACGCTTTGTAATCCTATTAGTTTTTGTAGCATGGCTGTGCACACCTCCTAAAAACTGCGCCAAAACGTCAGATTTCTAATGGACGAATCGATTTGATTGTACTAATTGTATTTCACAGTAAAAATGAGATTTGAATACCGAAATACGTTTTTTTAAAGGCCAACTCTTTGAGTTTCTCAGAATTGAATGAGGACAATCCCATATCTCCACGACTGCCTAATAACCCTGACTAATAAGAAGGTATTTGGTGGTTTTATCTTTCATTTTAAGAATTGGAATGTTCACTCTTTTACTCGATTGCAAATCAAGTTGTTCGAAATGGCCTCAATTTTGGCATATACTGAGGTCTGTTTTTCGGAACACGACGTCGACGGCA